>LNAC01001671.1:98579-124010 GCA_002007465.1 Ailurus styani
CCATGCCAGGCATCCCAGACACTGAATTTTCATGGTACCCCCCCTCTTCAGAGCACTAGGATCCTCCTCAAAAACTGTGCATGGGAAGCTCATTTTTTTTAACACTTTGCATGTATAAAAATGTTTTATGACTGTGTACAGAATTCTAAGTGGGAAACCCTTTTTTCCCAGTGTATTAAAGGGATTGATCCATTGTAATCTGTTTTCCAGACATGGTAACATGAATTTAAGGTCTAATTCTTAAACATTTCTTTATAACTTTCTCCTCCTAATCCCTAGTCTTATAAACCGTGTCTTCTCATATATTACTAAGAACCGAGACTAGATATTATCCCAACTTTTCTTTTACCATAAGTGATTTTCACATGTTCAATGTTTGTTTGCCTACCTAGGAAACATTCTCCCTTCTGCTACATAAGAGAAACTCCCCCACTAAGCCTCGTATTAACCTTGTATTGGCATCCTCAGATTGGATGTGAGAGCTCAGATCACGCCCTGCACTTACCAGCACATGGGTGTGTATGTTTCCCGTGGTTCCTGTCGCCGTGTTCCTGGTGTTGCCAGAATCAGTCTCTACCGGCAGCTCAGGGCAAGTCCTTGGCATGGCTCCTAACAAACATGCAACACAGCGTTGACCTAGGGCAGCTCTGCTGGCCCAAATCTTCTCTCACATGACCTCTGGTTATTATAAAGTTGACTTATTTTGAAGTAATTATAAAAAATCATAAGCAGAAAGCTGTATAGGGAGGTGTGAAATCCCCATACCACCCTGTTGCCAGGGGGCTTCCTGTCACCTCCTCACTGCTGCTGACTTGTTTCTCAGGAGCCACTTATTACTCTCCATGTCCTCCCCTGCAGCTGCGCGGCATTCCTGAGGGCTGTCATCCCTCCGATACGTATTAAAGAACACTGCTGGGCAGGGAGTGTGGAAGGACCACATGGCTGGGAAGGGCTCAGGGTGCTGTTTGGGGACTGGGAGGACATTCCATCAGGATGTCTGTTCAGCAGCACAAACCATGGGTCTCTAATGGAAGGACATACCTGGAGGTGAAGTAAAGCCCTTCTCACTTCCCCTTGCCTTGACACGTTTTTAGAGATGTTTAGTAACATGCAAACTTCCCACATTTCACAGTTCCTTTAGGAAACTTTTACAGGAAAATGGCCTATTGCCAAACAATATTTCTTATTACCTGGGCCATTAAATGTTTTATTTGTGTATGTCTATGTGTTTTCATGGATATTTCAATGGGAAGATCATTAGAAAGCTAAATCTGCTAAAGATTGCAAGTGAGGCATTTGGAGCATTAGGGATTATTTGTTGCTTTTTATCATCCACCCCTCTGGGGCCAATAACCATGAACTAGATAAAGAGAGGAAATGCAATTATTTTTGGTGCTTCTGTGTTAAAGAAACAAACCTCTCCCATGGCCTTTCTGTTGGCTCAGTGAATCTTCTCCGACAATTCTTCTGGCATTATGGAGTTTTATTTCTCCAAATGCTGCAAATGGAAGGTTTCCCACTTTGGGCCATCAGCAACTCTTTGTCATGAGAGCCTCACCCTTGTATACCTCAGGAGGTATGTGTCTTCAGACATGGCTGGGAGCGTCCATCCATGATTCTGGCAAGAAGGCCCCCCCGATGTCCTTTCCTTCTGCCTCCTGTCCTTTCCTCACAGTCCAGGGCAAGGATGTCCAGCAGACAGAGGTAGGCTAGAAGAGGAGGATGCTATTTCCAACATCCAAGATGAAAGCAGACCTCCAAACAAATTATATGCTGGAATGTGTTGTATTTAGCTGCAAAAAGGTAGAAAAAAAATCTTGTAATGGCAACATAGGCACAGATTACCAGTTTTACCATTTTCTTGTTCATTTGTAGTCCTTCCAAATGTGCTTACACAATTTTGAAAGTACTATTAAGGTTAGCTCATTCTTTCATAGTCTACATTATTCAGTAAAATATTACATTTTAGGCAATTTTTCATGAAGCTATGTCATCTTTATGGGGATTGATTTAAATGTCAGCACAGTAATTCACTAAGAACCTGTTTCACAGGCAATATCCCATTTGCCCTTGTTTGGGGATATTCAATTTTGTTTTATTTTCATGCATTAGAATAGCACCATAAATGATACACTCATGTGTGAGTAACATTCTTAGATTTAAAAATTTTTTTAGGCTCCCAGAAGCAAAACTCTTGGGCCAAAGGACTGAACATTTTTATAACTACCAAAATGGATTATCAAATTGCTTGCTAACACTGTTCATGTTCTCAAATTTTGCGGGGTCATTTCAGCTAACTCCAAATGTTTATTTTTTCCGTGAGTGAATATTTAAAGAGACATGTCTTCTTTGTCCTTGGCCTGGTGTTTGGGGCCCAGTGTTCATTACTTGTCTGGACAACTACTATGATTCAAATTTTTATCTTTTCGAAGTGATCCCATCACAAGGAAAATTTGCACTGAAAGCATGAGGTTCTTGCAAATACCATGGGGACTGCTCATGCTTTTTTAAAAGATTTTATTTATTTATTTGACACAGAGAGAGGTCACAAGTAGGCAGAGAGGCAGGCAGAGGGAGAAGGAGAAGCAGCCTCTCTGCCAAGCAGAGAGCCGGATGCGGGGCTCGATCCCAGGACCCTGAGATCATGACCCTAGCCAACGGCAGAGGCTCAACCCACTGAGCCACCCAGGCGCCCCTGCTTGTGCATTTCTGCCTTCACATGGAAGGGCTACGCAGTCATGCAAGGTGGAATGGCTCACCATCCATGATCTGGGTGCAGGAGAAGTGGCGTGTTGGGCTGTAGCCACTCTGCGAGGGACTCGTATCTGCTAGACTTGTGCATCCCAGCCCTGGCTTTATGACCTTGTGCAGTCCCTTAACCTCATTGAGCCTCAATATCATACCCTGGAAAATAAAGGTGGTTTGGAAAATCAAGTAAGAAACTACTGTCAAATAGACAAATAGTGATTTATGCTTCTCCCCTTTCATTGGTAGGGAACAGTACTATTTGAAGGAATTATTTCAAATGTTCATACCCTCCCCCCCGGTTGTATAGTAAATAAACTCCATGCTTCACCCTTAAAATCCAGATGTGTGTGTCAATGTCCTACCTCCCCCTACTTCCCACCACCTGCCCCTTCCTCCTCCACACCCCAGCCACACTGGTCTGCTCTCAGCGCCTAGAACATGCCAGGCTCATCCTAGTCTGATGACTAGGTATCACTTGGTATCTCCCACACGAACAATTCTTACTGCCCACCTCTCCTTGTCATGATACAGGCGTTAGCCAGAGGTCCCCACAGACTTCTCTATCTGCCCTGGAGGAAGCCCAGTTCTTCGCCTAGGTAATCTCCACCTCGCTACTCAATTTTCCTACCTTTGTAGACCCTATCACTTCCCAGAATTATGTTACTCACAGAGTTGTTTACTTGCTTATCACAGAAACTTCATTTACTGCCAAATGCCCAGAGCCTAAAGCGCTGCCCAGCACACAGCAGGTGCTCGTCAGCTATTTCCTGCTTGGGAACCCAGTTGTAACTCCTACGTTGCACCGTGAGCAACAAAAAATTGTTGACTAATTGTTTCACCTTGCTGAATTTTTTTTTTAACTCCTCACCACAAAATTATATGTAGCAGTGCTCTTAGTCAGTGTATAGCACTGGTCAAACTTTAACTTTTACAACAAGGCTTTCCAGATTCCCACTCCTCTAAGATGCCCCGTCTCCATACTGTAGATCACTGATGCCAGAGAGAATGCTGAGATTTACCGTGACTGCCTCTGAAAGGGAAATGGTGATTTTCTTTTTTCCTCTGGAAGTCTGCAAGACTTTTAAATAGCTACACCTATCCATAATTGTTGAGGGGAAAACCATGGAATTCATGGGGCTTCTTTCTTGGGGAGTGACTTTGAGATTAATCAAAGCTCTACTTCCGTTTGGTTTTTGCTGATGATGCCCCTCCCATCTCTTTGCCATTACAGCAGCTGCAAAAAATAGCCTGCAAATAAATTATGCATCAAGTCTTTAAATATCCTGGTCTTTTTCCTTTCTTGCCCCTCCTCCACCCAAAGAGAAAGATTGCAATGCTTTTATGAAGTACCTGTTGTTTCTGCTGTTAGATTATTTTCATTGTGCTAGATCATTTTCTTTTCTGAAAGAACCTGATGATTGATGAGAAGCTTTCTCCAAACGATACACACAAACACACACACACACGTGCGCGCACGCTAATGAAATGCATTTTTAAAATTTAAAGTGGGAAGAAAAGTAACTCATTATGGGAATTTGGTATGTGATTGGCATGTCACATAGGGGCATAGAGCCTTGAGGGTACAAAGAGGACTTTCCTTGTGTTAATCATGTTTTATGCCTTATATTTTAAAATATGAAAATATAATAAAAGTTATATTTTTGAATTCTGAATAATCGGTGGACAGGTACATTTTTATGCTAAAATTTTCTAAGTAATAAAATTTTACAAAGAAAAAAATGAGTATTTTCATTCCAAATCTCTCTTTATTAAAAGAGGAAGATGCAAAGACCTATAGACCAACAATTTGAATGCACGAGACAAATGAATTGGAGTTATTATAGTAGAGGAGCTCACACACATTAAGAACTTGCTGTGTCTGATGATTCACAGACCTGTACCCCTTGGGAAAAGAATAAAAATAAAATTAAAAAAAAAAACAACTTGCTCTGTCACTGAGGCTAAGCCAGGTGTTAGAAACATGATAGAGGAAGTTCCCTGCACATCAATAAGGCAGAAAAGTCCTGATACAGAAGACAGAGGAAAGCACGGTATTTCAAAGGGTATAATTCTGGAGTAAGAAACCGTACTCTTGAGGTTTAGGCACACATCTCTGCCATTTCTCTAGATAAAGCCCAGAAGCACAGTTTGTAGCACCGGAGTCCTCATACTTGGATTTGTTTTAAGGTGTTTTCTAATTATAAGATTTTTAAACAGCTACATAACCTGAAATGCAGCACCTAAATGTGATTTTTAAAAATTACAGGAAGAACATACATGGGAACACAAAAGTTCAAATTGGAATCAAGCAGGAAAAAGACATAACCCGTGGATGCAATTGCATGACTGAGCGCATTTTAAAATATACCCTAAATGAGATTTTCAAAGGCTATGAAAACTGTTCAAATAGATACTTAGTGCTTTCTTACTTTAGAACTAAACGATCTCAATGGCAAAATTAAACAGAGGAATATTATGGGTATGAAGAAATCATATTCTCTACATTTATGTGTGTGTACATATAGATAAGCATGTTTGTGTGTGTGTGTTTAACTACACTCAGAAATGTGTTTCAGAGACTTGTTACATGGACTTTCAGCATAGCAAACAGCAATAAGCTGACTTACTAGAAGGGAAAACAGCAGGCCACGTTTTCAAATGCCCTCTCATCAGAATCAGAGATTTTCAGTGAAATTCAGGGGATCTAAACCCGAACATCCCTCACTGCTGCCTTTTCTCAGCAAGGTTATGCTGCATAATGGTTTCTAGAAGGAATCTGATGAGAATACCAGACTCAGAACCAGGGTGGTCAGTTAGCTCCAAGCAGAGGTAAGGCCTGGCGGGTCCTTCTCTTTCAGATCATGGAGAGTGGCTCTGCTGAATGCTCCTCCTTCCTGACAGTCCTGCCTGGGTATCCGCTGTGCCCTGTGAGATGCTTCCTCTCACCCTTCTAGACACTCAGGCTCCTTCGGCTGATTCTCAGCTTTCTCTTTTTCTCCTTTTCATGAGTTGTCTTTGACAATTTGCAGATTTATACAATCTATTTTTCTAGAGCAGATTTCTTTCCTAACTCTAGATCCACATTTCTAATTGTCCAGAGCTGGGGGTACCACTCTGAGAGGGGTGTGGTGATCAGAAGTGATAATAAGCAAAGGCAGAGAGATCTGGAAGGCCAACCTATTCTTGCTATGTACCTTCTCTGTGTCCAGCTCAGCTTCCTAGCACTAGTCCACAGCCCAGCAGTGGCCCCAAGCCTGTCACAGAGTTCTGGACTTCAGTCCACAGAACTGATGCTTCCACAGAGGTGGCTGCTTCCATAGAGGCAGACTCCACAGACTTCTTCACAAGTGTACCATTTCTCAAAATTTCCAGGAAACTCTGGTCAATATGTCCTGGTGCCTCAGTCTGACTTGGTGCCTGCCTTTCTCATCTTACCACCCCGGTTTCCAGACTTCACTTATGCCTTCCAGATTCATGGAAGTTCTCATTCTCCTATGAATTGCCTTCTTCCTGTGATGCTTGTAGTGCTCTTGGTTCCTGACCAAACTCTGAAAGATACACCAATTCCAACCTGCTCGTCCTTCTTTCCTCATCTGGCCAACATGTCCTTTCTATTTAAGACCCATCATGCTCTTTTCTTCCCCCCACTTTGAATGAGGCACAAACCCTCTCTCCCTATGTTCCCTTAGACTTGTTCTTTCCTCTTCCTCTCCATTGCCACCTCCTTAGTTCAAACTATCATCATCTCTTACCTGTCATTTCTTACCTGTTCATCCCTCTCAAGGGGACACAGTCTGTTTCATACCCCTCTCATTTTGAATCCAGAAGCGTGACCAGTGCCATCTCACTCCCCAGTGCCACTTGTACATGAAACAGCTACCCCTCTTGTTTTTTGACTCTCGGGTGATTTATCTCCATCGCTCCTGCTCTGAACAAACCTCTAGTCAGCCTCTTCATCAGCTGAAGGGTCTGTCACCCATTAAACATCACCCTCTCTCCCCCACATCCTGTTACCACCCCAGGTAACTTTAACGTCCACCAGCATGGCCCACGCAAGCATCCGCCTTCTCAGTTCCCTGAGTAACCCAATTCCAGTGATCTCCCTTCTGCTTCCCCTTCAACTGCCCATCCCCTTGGCCAGAGTCTGGACCTCTTCTTTAAGTCTTGAATTATGATACCTCAGTCTTGCAGCTCTATCACTCAGTTCCTAAGGCTCCCAGAATTCCATAAACTCACTACACTAATCATTTGTACAGTTTCTCCCTCTTTCTCAAGACCTAGCTGCCCTCACTTACCTCCCCATCAAGATTAGACCCTGGTCACTATCACTTCAGACACTGTCTCACACGTGTCAGTAACTCCCTCGCCCCCTGCCCCTGGGTCACATATCCCAGCACAGCCCTGGTCTCCCTCTCAATGTCTACACACAGCAGAGGGATGCTACATAAAATCATACTTATACAGATTATGGTTTCCAAACTTGAATTTCCCAAATCAAAGATGCAAACACCCCCATTCTGTGATTTCCTTCTTTGCTCCACATCCTACTCATGCTCCTGTAACTACCTCTGCTGTCAAGTCTCCCACTTCAACACCTGTCTTCTCACTACCTACTGCTCAAAGAAATTCAAATACAAAGCCCTTCAGCTCTCTGTCAACCTGCTACAAACTCAGGCAAGCATTGAGCTGGGCACTGAGAGTAAAGGGAGGTAAGTTAGGGCTTTGGGAGTGTGGACTGTGGTAGGGTCTCACAGTGGAGGAGGCATGGACTCAAGGTCCATTCTCCTGCATGCCTTGCCCAACTCCTGAAAGACTTTGAACTGAAGAACGATTACGGATAATGCTGAATTCTTAGGGTAATTGAATGAATTATATTAAATGAGACAACATAGAAATCTGCCTGTCTCCATGGTGCTTATTAAACATGGTGGCCCTAGTCTTGCTATGGAGGAACGCATAGGTCGATGTGATTGACGGAGCCAAGCAAACAACCACCTGCAACATGAGATGTGCCTCTTGGAGGTGTGACCACTACAATGGGAACTCAGCAATGGGAGTTACATGAGGGATCCTGAATATTTTTACTTTTATATCCCTAAACCATTATACATATGCTTGGTGATTTATTTGAGTTTGAGAGAGAATTCGGGGAAAGGGAAGAGAGGGCTGCAGTTCAAAGATTTGCAGGAGTTTTTATATGATTCAGTTCAGGGAGTCTCAGCATATTTTCCTCAAGCAAACATAATGTGATTAATGTAGCTTATTATTGGAGGAAGATCTCTCCTGACACCACTGTTCGTCCCCCTCAGATCCTGAGAGTTGCCCTGCAGGAATCCCATCTTGGCTGGTAATTCATGAAGAAGAAATGCATTTATAAGCGGCAGCCTTGTTTATGAAGAGTTCTCTCTGTCTGACTGAAGACAGTATCACTCTACTTTATTAACTATTTTGTGAAGGATGACAGATGTTTTTAGAGGGACTGATACAAACCCTCTCTTTTTAGTTGTCTGGCTTCTCTCAGAGTCCAGGGTGCCTCAGCCAGCCCAATTCACTCTTCTGACAGTGCCCTCCAATAGACAGGCTCTATTCAAGGTACAGATGGTGACCAGAAGCTAGTTCTGCCCTCAGGCACTATACAGTCATTGTCCAGTATGATAGATTTCATTTTTAATCAATTTCCAACATCTTACTTGGAAACTCACTAAAACTGATTGAAATCTATAAAACATAGCAAAGAATAATGGTTCTGATTGGAACCAGGGAGTAAGACCAGGAGCTACCCTCCCTGGGGCAAAATTTGAAGGAAACAGGTCTAATAAGTGAGGGTTAAGATGCTGCCTGAATTTGAGGGGGAAAAAAAACATTGAAGAGCCCTCGGCATGGTTCCACAAATTAAGCCATTGGCAGGAAATAATCAAGTCAATCTCACTCCCTGCATCCCTTCCTGCAGATAGTGTCCCTTCTCCCCAAGTACACCTCCAGAGGAGGGGGTGCTGCTATGCCACAGGAAACTCTCCATTCATCCCTCTCTCGCTTCTAAAGATTTACTGTATTTTCACTTTACTTACCAATCTCTTTCTATCCATGTATGACCCCTGGATTCAAAACTCTGCTCCATGGAGACACAGTCTTTCCACTTCCTTCTAATGGTTGTGTCTGGAGTCTCCAAGGACTTCCACTGAGTCAGTTTGTACTCTATCTGTTGCCCCTGAATATCACAGGCCCTCCCACGAAAGCCCTAACCTTCTCTGAGGGCACTGTCATCCCACCTAGGGGACCAAACATCCATGTTTGCAGGGACTTTTGTGGTCTTTCAATTAAACATCTCACATTATGGGAACTTGGACCTTTAACTTCTCTTCCATGGTGTGGATCAGGGAAATGGGACAGAACTCTCTCTCCTCCTTTCTCTGCTGTTGTAATCACGCTACTCTCTTACCTCACCATCCGGAATACCCAGCATGAGCTCTCCAGTCCTGATCATTAAGAAGAGCTAATAATATCTACCTTCTGTCCTGCAGAAATCCCTGTGGCAGAGAAACACCAACACTGGTTACCATTAGATAACCAACAAAGAAAGGAAACCAAAAGAAGAAGAATAACTAATTAACCTACCATATACCCAAGTCATCGAGCACAATACCTGAGCCATGGTAAACCATAACCATTACTATAACCAGTAACTATTATTTTTCCTGTGTGCCAGATGCAATCAAAGCAAAATAACAAGGTGAGACAGGCAAAAAGGAATGAGTGTGTGTGCTTTAAGTTATATCAGACTCAAAGTATTAAAAACTTTATCTGGCCTGGTATGTGAAAGGTGGACCACATTTTTTTGGAGTCAGGAAAAATTAATGGAAGAAGGGCAGAAGGTCTGCAGGATATGGGAGGCGACCACTTGCAGCAATCTGTGAAGCAGTGTGCTCCTCCACCTGTGTAGGTTCATATTTTATGGTTTCTCCTCAGGGATCGCTCCTGCTCATGTCATTTCTGACAGACTTCTAAATCTTCCTTTGTGGTTAAAATGGAATTCTTCTGACTGTCTGGAAATGAAACGGGAGGTTATTTCTCTAGACACTCATTTTACTAATCTCGGAATGTGTTGTAGAGTTTGGGGACATCTCACCATCTATAGCTAATGGGGACAAGGTTTTTAAAGTGACTTATTCTCTTGCACTTTTCTAATTAGGTCAATAAACAAATACACTAAAGAAATGCTATCTCTGCAAGCTTTTGTTAGCGGTGCATCTAGAGATTGCCCTGGAGACCCTCACTTTAATTAGATTCAGTAGGGGGTCTAGACACTTTCATTGTCTTCAGGATTTTTGGTGTCTCACTCCAGGCATGAATTGAGAAAACAGTGGCTAACACGAATTCCAAAACGAAGCATATAACAATACAGATTTATTTTTTATCACTTGGACAGTATCTTCACCAAAGCTCTGCTGGCTCCTCTACTTTTCAAATATGTATTTCTCAAGTTTAGGGAATTCCGTCCTGATTGTTACAACTCTTATAAGAGTAAAAATTGACAATAGCCTAGATACGAAGCCACAGACTATGGGTAGTTCACACATTGGCTCAGTGCAACCATTCAACACACAGACCAGTGCACAGACCAACACAGAAAAATTAATTGGTAGAATGGTATGTATATTACAGCCCTATTTTTAAAAATAAGGATAGACTATTAACAGGATAGTGGTTTTGTATCTCAATTATGGGAATCTGATGATTTTTGCGTATCTGAATATTCTATTTTCTGTATACCAGTGAATTACTGGTATGTGAGTAAGTGGCATAACTAAAACTAAATAAAATAATATAAATTTGAAGATAGAAATTATTTTCTGTTATAGTGGAGAATTTCTATTGACTCCAGTGCCCCATGGACCTGGAAAGTGACTCAACATGGCAGGAGGTGCCGGAATCAGAGCACAGCAGATCCAATGGGACCCTGGAGACCAGCTGCACTCCCTCATCTAATGGTGAAGAGCTAAAGCCCTAGCAGCCAAATGTCTTGCTCGAAACCCTACCGTTCATTAGTACAGGAACTGGGTTTTCTGACTCACATTTGAATTGCTTTCACATGGCTCACAGTCTTAATGAGAACTGCTAACAGAAGCCCATCAGCTTCTTGCCTCACACACAGTTAGATGCTTTGTAGAATACAGAATAAATTTTCAATGCGGTTGCTACTCACAAATAAAAGGGTGGAAAGTTTTAGAAATCCATGTCATCAGCCAGATTTGGCTGGGTAGCCTGACGTGTCTGGGGTTGGACTGAGATGGCTGGGATGACAGTTTCCTCTGTCATGGTCTCATCCTCCAGCAGTATGACCCAGGATTATTCACTAGTCTCCAAGAACAGTGGATGGGAACTGAAAAACCTCTTGAAGGCTAGCGTGGCATGGGTGTGCTGCCATTTGCACCACATTCTGTTAGTCAAAGCAAGTCATAAGGCCAGTCCAGATTCAAGGCATAAAGAAATAGACTCTGTTTCTGGATGGTAGGAGGTACAAAGTTGGGCTATGCTTGCCCTCTATTACACTTACACAAGGAGGGCAATCAGTTCCAGCAGGAATAACCAAAGGGGATCCTGTGTTTTTCTGGGCACCTAGACTGAAAGAAGAGCCCAGATACAAAGATGAGCCAATTAAATTGCTTATGATAATTGAGTCCCAGAGCTGGAATTTGGACTTGGGCAAAACAAAGCCAAAACGAGGCTCCTAGCCATAATTCTTCACCACTCAACTCAAAAATCAGCTCTTGCAAGTTCTTTCTGTCCTGAAGCCAAATATATGAAGAGACTTCCTTTGAGCCTCCTTGGCAGTATATGGTTCATCTGTGACAGTCCTTATCTTGCCTTACTGTGTAGTAAAGTCGTGTTTCTACTTTGATCCCTGATTCTAAATTTAAGCTACTTGAGGGCAGGCAGTACAATTTCTCCACCACTGCATCTCCCAAAGCATCAGGCACAGCAAGCACACAAAAATGCATTTTTTTTGAGTGTTGTTGACACACAATGTTACATTAGTTTCAGGGGTACAATATAGTGATTTCATAAGTTTATACATTATGCTATGTTCACATGTGTAGCTACCATCAGTCCTAATATATAACTATCATTGTATATTATGTATGTCATTATGTATATCATCATATGTATGTTACATATGATGTTATATATATATATATATATATATATCTTTTTTTTAATTTATTTGTTTATTTGACAGAGAGAGACAGCTTGAGAGGGAACACAAGCAGGGAGAGTGGGAGAGGAAGAAGCAGGCTCCCTGCTGAGCAAGGAGTCCAACATGGGGCTCAATCCCAGGACCCTGGGATGACGATATGAACCGAAGCCAGACGCTTAACGACTGAGCCACCCAGGCAACCCTATGTTTTTTATATATACATATATCATTGACTATATTCCTTATGCTGTGCTTTTTATTCCTGTTACTTATTCATTCCATAACTGGAAGCTTATACGTCCTACTCCCCTTCACCCATTTTGCCCAATGCCCTCTCCTCCTCTCCTCTAGCAACCACCAGTTTGTTTCCTATATTTATAGGTCTGATTCTGCTTTTCTTTTCTTTATTCATATATTTTTCAGATTCCTCTTATGAATAAAACCACATGGTATTTATCTTTCTTAGTCTGACTTATTTCACTTAGCATAATACCCTCTAGGGCCATCCATGCTGTCTCAAATGGTGCAATCTCATCTTTCTTAGGGCTGCATAATATTCCTGTGTGTGTGTGTGTATGCATGTGTGTGTATGTGTGTGTGTGCATGTGTATACACCACATCCTTCTTATGCGTTTATCCATCTTGGCTATTGTAAATAATGCTACAATAAACATAGGGGCACATACATCTTTGAATTAGTTTTTGTTTGTTTTCTTTGGATAAATACCTTATTGTGGAACTAATGGATCATATGACATTTCTATTTTTAATTTTTTGAGGAGTCTCCATACTCTTACAGAGTGGCTGCACCAGTTCACATTATCACCAACCAGCGTGCATGTGTTCCTTTTTCTCCACATCTTCATCAACACTTGTAATTTTTTGTCTTTTTTATTTTAGCCATTCTGATAGGTGTGAGGTGATACCTCATTGTGGTTTTGATTTGCATTTCCTTGATAATGAACGATGTTGAGCATTTTTTCATGTTCCTCTTGGCCATCTGTATGCCTTCTTTGGAAAAGCATCTATTCATGTCCTTTGCTCATTTTTTGATCAGATTGCTTGTTTTTTTGGTGTTGAGTTGTACAAGTTCTTTATATATNTTCCTGGGACCTGATGATAATCGGTCTCCTACTCTTCCGCCATCTTGCCGCTCCTCTCTCTACATTGATAGGACATTTATTCTTTATTGGATATATCATTTTCAAACATCTTCTCTGATTCAGTAGATTGGTTTTTTTTTGTTTTGTTGATGGTTTCCCTTGCTATGTGAAAACTTTTTATTTTGAGGTCATCTCAATAGTTTATTTTTGCATTTGTTTTCCTCAGGAGATATATCTAAAAAAATGTTGCTGCTTTAAGACATTTGCATTTATATTTATAGCTGAATTTGTCTGTAGATTTTCTTCTATTTTGTTACCTTTGGCAGGATTTTTAAAGAATGTATATATACTTTACAAAGATAATTTGGAAACTCCTTTTTTTGTTGTTGATCCATGAAATAATTTAAATATCTTTGGAATGATTTCTTCCTTAATGTATAGTAAAATTCTCCTCTGAAACCTTCTATATCTTGTACCTTACAAGGAGGCAGGCTTTGACACCTTTCTCAATCTTTCTATGATAATAAACTTGTTCAAATTTTCTGTTTCTACTAGCATTGTTTTAAGAAATTTTTATTTTTCTAGGCAAGATTTTTCATCTTCTTTCAGCCTCTCAAATTTATTGAATAGACATGAATATAATAGTTTCCAATGATTTTTTTCATTCATTTCCCCTGTATCTATGTTGATTTCCCTGTTATTATTGTTAATTTTGGATATTTGTGTGCTAATGGTTGTCAGTTTTGTTATTTTTCCAGGAGAATCAAACCTTGCACTTACATATTAGCTTTACCATGTTTCCATTTAATGCAATACTTTTGTGCAATATTATAAAATATAATACTCATACCTAAAGGTGAAAGATCATGAAATAATGTATAACTTCATAACTTATCATTCAATTAAAATTTATGTACCCACCACTTAAGTCAAGAAATCAAACATTTCCAGAAACCCAGAGCCCCCAACATGACCCTTCCAATTTCAACATTATCCCTCCCCGCTTAGAGCTAAACACACTGACTTTTTGGGTAATCATTCTTTGCTTTTCCTTATAATTTTAGCAACTATGTTGGCAACCTCAAAATTCTAATTTAGCTTTTCTTATTTTAGAATTTTACATAGATAGAATCACATGGTATGTATGCTTAGATTATTTCATGTAGCTGTGTACAACCAAAGACCATTAATTTTATTGCTAAATAATATTTCATTGTATGAATATACTTTTTTGCTTATTTATTTTATCTTTTAGTGAGATGAGTAACCTTTCTAAATTTTCACTGTTACAATCTTGTGAAGTGTAGTCATCTAACTGTACCCTAATGCATACCTCTACAAAGATGTCCTTAACCTTGGATCCATGGATAGAATTCAGAGTCCATAAACTTGAATGGAAAAAAATTACATCATATTTTCACTAACTTCAATCTTAAAAGCAGCATTTTCTTCCATTACAAATGTAGGCAAAAGAAAAACAATACTTATACCTGTAACTTTGTCACAGGTAACTTTGTTGTTGAGAGAAATAACGGATATTTTGTATCACACTATGGTTGCAGGTATCTAGCAATACCACTTGTACTCATCACTATTTTGAAATTATGGTAGTTATTAAACCTACTAGTTATTGTTATTTAATATGTTAATAAAGATGGATAATTTTTATTATAGTACATATTTGTTGTTTTAATATTTGACAGTGGTTTTCTGATACAATTATCTTCCTTTGTAAATTTTATGTATTTTACATATTTTAAAAAATCTTAAGTTGCTATGAAAAAGGATCCCTTGGCTTCACCAGACTGCCAAAGGGTACATGACACAAAAATAGTCTGGTACTCCAAGGAATGTAAGTAAGGAAAATGGAGATTTCCTTGATCCCTGCATATCAGTCAGGGATGAATTAGGCTAAGCTCTAGTAAGAACAATACCAAAATCTCAGTAGTTTAATAGCAAAGGTTTATTTCTGACACATCCTACCTCAATGTATCTATCTTAGGGAGTTAGGGACCTCATTCAGCAAAGTAGAATGCTAGAGTTTCCATCATCTAAATAATTACGAGTTACTGTGGCAAGGAAAGTGGAATAATGCAAATTATACATTCAACCTTAAAGCATTCACATAAAAACGAGTAACACATTTTGCTTTTCCTCACATTTCTTTGGCTAGAGCAAATTACATGACCAAACTTAACTTAAATGGGATGGAAACAAAGAATTCTATCAAGTGTCCAAAAGGAGGAAAAACTGAAAGTATTGGTAAATAGTTTTATTGGCTATCTGAGTACACAAATATTCAATTTTATTATATAATGTCCAACATGTTTCAAAAAAGGTTGTCAATGTACAGTCCCATCAGTACTGTATAGAAATTCATCTTGCTTAATATGTCCTCAACAACACTTGGTATTGTCATGTTTTTCTTTTTTTTTTTTTCATTTTGGTCATTCGAGTTGTTTTAAATTTTTCTTTCATAGACCTTTTCTCATATGAGTATTAACCCATTGTATATCCTGTTTTTTAAAGTGTCTTTTCAAATCCTTGCCCATTTTTAAATTAAATTGTCTGTCTTTTTCTTATTTTTTCTCACATTTATCTAACTTACATTTCATCTTTTTCTATCATCTTGTCCTCTGTTCCTTATATCTTTTGTTTCTGTCCTTACAGAGAGAGATAATTGCTTGGCTGATGGTTTTTAATTCATGAAGATAAATTTGATTACAATTTTCTTCTTTACAAGTGTAATATAAATATTTTT
This sequence comes from Ailurus styani, assembly GCA_002007465.1. Taxonomy (NCBI): domain Eukaryota; kingdom Metazoa; phylum Chordata; class Mammalia; order Carnivora; family Ailuridae; genus Ailurus; species Ailurus styani. Next base: position 114,388 of record LNAC01001671.1, read on the forward strand.
TATTTGTAATTTTTCCCATCCCTTCAATCATCTGCTGTGGTAGTTGTTTTTCCTCATAGTATTTTGTGAAAGATCTGTTTTGGGTCCTTTTTATTTATCGCTCATATTTGGACAAGATCAATTCTTCCTGGACCAGCTAAAAGCAGTCAGTTGACTGAAAGGTCATGTTATTGACTTTAAGGAGTTCTATGAAACAGGATTTTGTGGAGGCAAGGGTAAATTTTTAGCCTTAACTTCTTCCCAGACCACCAAGATTGACACCTGTGATCCCACTGTGACCCTCTCTTTTTAAAATTCCTTCATGAACAGACAATTTCCTACATAAGCCCCTGGCCAGACTTATCAAAAAGAAAAGAGAGAACCCAAATAAATTAAATCATGAATGAAAGAGAAGAGATCACAACCAACACTGAAGAAATACAAACAATTATAAGAACGTATTATGAGCAAATATATGCCAAGAAATTAGGCAATCTGGAAGAAATTATTGCATTCTTAGAGATGTATAAACTACCATACTGAAACAGGAAGAAATAGAAAACCTAAGCAGACCCATAACCAGTAAGATAATTGAAGTAGTAATCAAAAATCTCCCCAACACGTGTTTTCTGTCTTGCTAATTTTGGCTATTCTAACTGGTGTACTAGGTAGTATCTCATTGTAGTTTGGATTTGTATTTCCTTGATGACTAATGATGTTGAATATTTTTTCATGCATCTGTTGGCCATCTGTATGTCCTCTTTGGAGAAGTGTCTGTTGTCGTTTGCCCATTTTTTGACTGGATTATTTATTTGGGGGGGTGAGTTTGAGAAATTATTTATAGATCTTGGATACCAGCCCTTTAGTTGTAATGTCATTGGTTAATATCTTCTCTCATTCTATGGATTGCCTCTTAGTTTTGTTGACTGTTTCCTTTGCTGTGCAAAAGCTTTTTATCTTGATGAAATCCCAAAAGTTCATTTTTGTGTTTCCCTTGCCTTTGGAGACATATCTTGAAAGAAGTTGCTGGTCCAATGTCAAAGAAGTTACTACCTATGCTCTCCTCTAGGATTTTAATGGATTCCTGTCTCACATTTATGTCTTTCATCTGTTCTGAGTTTATCTTTGTGTATAGGGTAAGATAATGGTCTAGTTTCATTCTTCTGCATGTGGTTGTCTAGTTTACCAGCACTATTTATTGAAGGGACTATCTTTCTTCCATTGGATGATCTTTCCTGTTTTGTCAAAGATTACTTGACCATAGGATTGAGGATCCATTTCTGGGGTCTCTATTCAGTTTCATTAATCTAAGTGTCTGTTTTTGTGCCAATACCATAATGTATTGATGACCATGGCTTTGTAATATAGCTTAAAGTCAGATGTTGTGATGCCACCAGCTTTGGTTTTCTTTCTCAACATTCCCTTAGAAATTCTGGGTCTTTTCTGGTTCCAAACAAAATTTAGGATTGTTTGTTCCAGCTCTGTGAAAAATGTCAATGGCATTTTGATAAGGATTGCTTGAAAGTGTAAATTGCTCTGGGTAGCGTAGACATTATAGCAGTGTTTATTCTTCCAATCCATGAGCATGTTTTTCCATCTCTTTGTACCTTCTTCAATTTCTTTCATAAATGTTCTGTAGTTTCTAGAGTTTAAATCCTTTTTCTCTTTGATTGGGTTTGTTTGTAGGTACCTTGTGATTTTTGAAGCTATTGCCAAGGTTGTGGAGAAAGGGAAACCCTCTTACACTGTTGGTGGAAATACAAGCTGGTACATCTGCTCTAGAAAACAGTATGGAAGTTCCTCAAAACATTAAAAATAAAAATAGAGCTACCCTACAACCCAGCGATTGCTCTACTAGCTATTTACTCCAAAGATATTATTTGTTTATTTGACAGAGAAAGACACAGCAAGAGAGGGAACACAAGAAGAGGGAGTGGAAGAAAGAGAAGGAGGCTCCCCACCGAGCAGGGAGCCCAAAGTGAGGCTCCATCCTAAGACCCTGGAATCATGACCTGAACTGAAGGCAGACTTAATGACTGAGCCACCCACGCACCCCAACATAGGTTCTTCTGATTGAAAATGGAATCCAGCCAAAAGAAGAGAAAAGCACCAGAGATGGTAACTACCTGAATAACTATATAAGAGAATTTTTCCATTATTTAAATCTCTTTAAAATAAAGTCGATTGCATAAACAAAAATAACAACATATTATTGATATGCTATTTATTATATTGTACATATAACATAAGCACAAGTAAAATGTCTGGCAATGATAACATAAAGACAGGACAGGGAAAATGGGAATAAATTTCTATAAGCTTTTTATAAATATGAAGTGATATGATATCACTTGAAGACAGACTGTGAATTCCACATAGGAGTGAAATCATATGGTATTTGTCTTTCCCTGACTGACTTGTTTCCACTTAGCATAATCCACCGACATGGTTGCAAATTGCAAGAGTTCATTATTTTTGATGACTGAGTAATATTCCACACATATATGTAATATATAAATATACATAAATTATACTATATGTAAAATGTACAATTACATTTTATATTATATGTAAATATATGTAACTTATATATATAATACTACATCTTCTTTATGGAAAGAACCCAAATGTCCATGTCCATTGACTAATGCTCACATAATTTGACTATTGTTGACAATACACTGGGGTGTATGAACCCCTTTGAATTAGTATTTTTGTATTCTTTGGATAAATACCCAGTAGTCCAATTGCTAGTTGTGGGATAGTTCTATTTTTAACTGTTTGAGGAACCTCCATACTGTTTTCCACAGTGGCTGCACCAGCTTGCATTCCCACAAACAGTGTAAGAGAATTCCCCTTTCTCTGCATCCTTGACAACATCTGTCATTTCCTGTGTTGTTGATTTTAGTCATTCTGACTAGTGTTAGGTGATATCTCATTGTGGTTTTGATTTGTATTTCCCTGATGATGAGTGAAGTTGAGCATCTTTTCATGTGTCAGTTGGCAGTCTGGATGTAGTCTTTGGAAAAATGTCTATTCATGTCTTCTGCCCATTTTTTTAACTGGATTATTTATTTTTGGGGTGTTGAGTTTTATAAGTTCTTTATATATCTTGGATACTAACCCTTTATCAGATTTCTCATTTGCAAATATCTTCTCCCATTCCATTGGCTGCCTTTTAGTTTTGTTGATTGTTTCCTTCACTGTGCAGAGTTTTTTTATTTTGATGTACCTAAGTGTTGAATCACTAAATTCTATACCTGAAACAATATTATACTGTATGCTAACCAACTGGAATTTAAATAAAAACTTAATAAAAAAGAAGGTAGACTGTGATGTTAAAGAGGTATACTAGGACCCTAAAGCAAACAATAAAATAAAGCAAAAAGTTGTAAGTAATCAATCCACTCAAATAAAATGGAATCACAAAATGTAGTCAATTGATCCAAAAGAAGGCAAAGAACAAAAAAAGGGGGCAAGGAAAACAAAGAGCAGATGAGACCAAAAAAAGGAAGATGATAGTTTTGCACTTAATCATATCAATAATCACATTAAATGCAAATGATCTAAATACCCAATTAAAAGCCAGATATTGTCAGATTGGATTAAAAATCAAAATCTAGTTAATAGTACTAAATCGTGTATTTGAAAGTTGTGTAGAGAGTAGATCTTAAAATTTCTTATCACAAGAAAAAAATTGTAATCATGTATGGTGATGGATGTTAACTAGACTTATTATGGTGCCCATTTTGTTTTCTATATACCAAATCATTATATTGTATACCTGAAGCTACTATAATGTTATATGTCAGTTATATTTCAATAAAAAATAATTTTTAAAAAATCAAGATGTGGGGCACCTGGATGGCTCAGTCAGTTAAGTGGCTGACTCTTGATTTTGGCTCAGGTCATGATCTCGGGGTGTGAGATCAAGGTAAGGAGGGCTCCCCACTCAGGTGGGAGTCTGCATGAGATTCTCTCCCCCTCCCTCTGCCCCTCCTCCTGCTCACACCCTCTCTCAAATAAATGAATCTTTTTAAAAAATCAAGATGTGTAATGATATACTGTTTACAGGAAACACTAAGTATAAAGACATAAATGGGTGAAAATTAGAATGAAAAAGATATGTCATTTTAACACTAATTGAAAGAAAGAATAAGTATATTAACATCAAGGTAGATTTCAGAGAGAAAAAAGAAAGGTTACCAGAAATAAACAATGTAAAATGAAAAGCTGGCTCTTTGAGATCAATAAAACTGATTAAGTATCTAACCAGACCAATCAGGAGTTAAAAAAAGAAAACACACAGTACCCATTTCCGGAATGAGAGAAGTGATGTCACTACAGATACTAAAGATATTATCCATGCCGGGCTCCCAACACTAAGATTGGCCCTGACGGCAGATACAGAGTCCACGCTCGGGGAATCAGTAAGAAATACCAGGCCTTGAGGCTGGACGTGGGGAACTTCTCTTGGGGCTCCCAGGGCTGTGCACACAAAACAAGTTCTACTGATGTTGTTTACAATGCATTGAACAGTGAACTGCTCCATACTGAGACCCCAGCGAAGAACAGCATCAGGCTCACTGACAGCAGAGCGTTCTAACAAGGGTACGAATTCCATTATGCACACTGCCCCTGAGCCCCAAGAAGGGGGCCAAGCTGACTCCTGAGGAGGAAGAGCTTTTAAACAAAAAATGATCAAAGAGAATTCAGAAGAAATATGATGAAAGGAGAAAGAATGCCAACATCAGCCGTCTCCTAGAGGAGCAGTTCCAGCCCGGCAACCCTCTTGCAAGCATGGCGGCAACACCAGACACGTGTGGCCGAGCAGATGGCGCCCAGCTAGAGGGGTCTACGAGCTAGAGTTCTATCTGAGGAAAAATCAAAACCTGGCAAAAATAAATCTTCCTCCTTCCTCTCTTTGGTCATGTAATAAAGGTGTATGTTACTCAAAAACAAAGAAAAAAAGATGCAATAGATAATGTGAATAGTCTAATATCAAAGAAACTGAATTTGTAGTTAAAAATCTTCCTGCAAAGCAAATTCCTAGGTCCCTGGCTTCATTTATATTTCTATAAAATATTTAATGAAGAAATAGTACCAATTCTACCCAAACTCTTCCAGGAAATTAATCAAGAGGGTAATTACCCAAATGCTAGTCAACTAATTGTTATAGCGTTACATAATGAAATAATACACAACAATGAAAAGAGAGGATCGGCAATAATGTGTAACATACTAATAATTTTTAACAAACAATATGTTATGAAAGAAATAGACTTCATGTCTATTTTTACAATGTATGTGTGACATGGTTCAGTTCAGGAAGTAAAACTACAGCCAATGCTAATCTGCGCTGTTAGGAATCAGAAGAGTGTTACACTTGGGAGTTATACCATATCACCTGGAAGAAAGCACAAAAGGACTTACTTCCTAGGGTGCTGGCAATATTCTACATCTAAAGCTGGTGCCAGCTGCATGGGTATGTTCATTTTGTGAAATCTGGATAATGCAGACACTTAACAATAAATACATACTTTTATGCATGTATGTACGTTCAATTAAAAGTTTTTTAATGGTATATTTGCGCATCCTTTTTTAGTTTCATATTTTCTCTGTTGAATTGTGACCATGTTTGTATTTTTCTAAGTATAAAGCAAGAGATTTTATATCTTTCATGCTGTACAGAGAAGTGGGTCCTTCTTGAAAAAAAGCAACATTTCCCTCATTATCTCTGTAATTAGATGATCTCTCACTCCACAAGCAACCCACAGAAAATTCTGTAACTTTAATTTTTTTTCTCTTTCAATTTTATGGGTAGTTTTATTTTCTTGCTTTGGCTCTGCAAGAGTTTGCTGCCACACAGCTGTGCTAAATCAAAGAGAACGTGTCTTATCTGCTCGGTAAACACAGACAAAACCAACACAGCTGATGTCCAAGTGTCACAGTGTTGTGAGCAAGAAATTCAAATCTAAAAATATGAAATAATAAAATGGTACTTTAAATTCTTCCTATGGTCGATTGAAGACAAAAAAGAATGATTGTGTTTTCAAACAAACGTTCAACTCTGGCCATACATATTAGCTGACTTACTTTGGATTTACGTGGTAGTTTTGATGAAGAGGTATTTGGGTCCTTTGCGTATTCTCAGCTTGGCTCCTGAGGAGAACTACTGTGCTCACAGCCACCTCACCTCCACAGTCCCATATCACATCTAGGTTCTCTTCAACACAAATAAGACTGAAAAGGTACAGAGGATAAAGCAAGATCAATGTATACAACTATGTGGCTAAACGCCTAAAATCAGTGATTGATAAGCACTATTATTTGTGTCTGAACATTAAGGGCTGTAAGTAAATAGGCAGAATCATAAAAATACAATGTTGACTTCATTCTAGAAGGTTTGCTCTTTCATTTTGACATTATCCTACTTTCTTAACATTATGTAATTGAATTTTTGACTCTATATTGGACAAAAGATTATGCAAGAGTCCTCATTCTTAGCCCCTTTACAATAATTCATAGGAAATAGATGTTTGGTCTTAGGATTTCCCTGTATTTTGCAATGCTTTGCACCTGATACTAAGACCTGCATTAGGTGTTCCCACATATTTTCCGGATTTTATAATTAATTGGGGTTTTCCTTGTTCTGCTCATAACCCATTTTTTATAAGTCCATTAAAAAAGATATTTTTTAGTAGACAGCAGAATTTTGTGTTTGTATTATGTGTGCATTTACCTCTTTTTTTAAGATTTTATTTTATTTTTTTTTAAAGATTTTATTTATTTATTTGACACAGAGAGGGAGGTTACAAGTTACTAGGCAGAGAGGCAGGCAGAGAGACAGGGAGAGGAAGAAGCAGGCTCCCTGCTGAGCACAGAGCCCGATGCGGGCCTCGATCCCAGGACGCTGAGATCATGACCTGAGCCGAAAGCAGAGGCTTTAACCCACTGAGCCACCCAGGTGCCCAAGAATTAATATTTTTCAAAAACTGGTATAACACACNGAGAAAAGCAAGCTCCCCAAGGAACAAGGAGTGTAACACAGGTCTAGATCCCAGGACTGAAAATCATGACCTGGGCGGAAGGCAGACAATTAACCAACTGAGCCACCCAAGAGCCCTGCATTTACCTCTTTAAAATAATTATACAAGCTTCACTGAGTTTGTCTTTGTTTGTTTGTCTTTCTATCATAGAGATTTGTGCTAATGTCCAAAATGTCAATGATGATTTTGTTAATTTATCATTTTAATATGATGACTTTTGTTTTATGGGTTGATATATTGTCATCTTACATAGAAGACTTAATCCTGTTTTCATATTATCGTGGATTTGAATATTTGAACACCATATATGAAGATACAGTTTTCAAAATAAAATTCTGATTTGACAAAGATTTAAAAGGCAAAACCTAGTTTTAACATATCTATATGGAAATAGTTGAAGATAATCTTACTTCATTTATGTCCTCTTTATTTATATAGACATATTATTTATTTAGCAATTCAAAGTAAACTTTACTTGATAGCATAGACTCAAAATAGATGAAGTAGAAATTAACAGCTCTACTAGGAGAGACTAACAAATTTGCTGTCATAATGGGAAACTTTAAGATAAGTTTCTCAATAAATAACATATTAAGAAAGCCAAAAAACAAGCAAAACTTTAGGTGGACAGTTTGAACAGCAATGTTGATAAGATTAGTCAACAGACATAGAAAATGGGATGCTACACATTTTTTCAGACAATTTATAATGATAAACTGCTTTATACCACAAATCTCAGTGAAAATGCATGGCATTGGATTTGTTCTCCAATCACCACACAACTAAATTTGACAATAAATTTTTAAAAGGATAATGAGAAAAAAGTATACATACACACACACACATATATATATGTATATTTGAAATTAAGAAATATTTCTAAGTGATGGCTTAAAGAAATTAATATAAAAATTAGAAAGTGTTTAAATGAAAAATATAATTCAAATACTACATGCCAAAAGATGGAATAGACATAAAGCTTACTTAAAAAAAAGAAAATATGAAAATTGGATATTTACTAGTTTAATTAACAATGTATTTTTAAAAAAGAAAACATAGACCATTTCAATAGATGTAGGAACAGTATTGGTGAAATGAGACATATATTCATGATTTTTAAATTTTTTGAAACACACAAATCAAAGAAAAGAAAGCATAAGCTATGGGTCAAATTGTGTGCCCCAAAATTTACATTGAAGCCCTAACTCCTGCTCCCTCAGAATGTGAATATTTGGAGATAGGGTCTTTAAAGAGGTGATTAAGTCAAAATGAGGCTATTAGGGTAGGCTAGATCCAATCTGATCAGGGTCCTTATAAAAAGAAGAAATTTGGACACAAGAGGAGACATCAGGGATGCTTGCAGACAGAGGGAGGCCGTGGAGTCACAGGGAGAAGGCAGCCCTCCACACGCAGAAAGCAACCCTGTGGGCATCTTGATCTGAATTCTGACCCATGACAAAATAAATTTCTGTTGTGGAAGCCACCCAGTCTGTAGTATGGTTATGGTAGCCCAAGAAAACTAAAACACTATGCATTAAAAACAAAACAAGATAGAACAAATATCTTCTTTTATTTTGAAATGTCTAGAGCTTTCCCTCTCAGATTAGGACCAAAGCAAGGATAACTGCCATCAACCCTTTTACTCTGTATTTTACCCAACATCCTAGTCAATGTCATAGGGAAAGAAACAAAATGGACGATGATCAGAGGAGAAGACACAATGCTGACACTATTGCAGATGATAAGAGTCACATATTTGAAAAACTCAAATTTAAGCAAGTTATTAGAATAAATAAGAGATTTTAGCAGGACTGTTTAGCAAGAAAACAATGTCACATTTTATATGCAATTAACAACTGCATATAATTTTATGTAGTTAAAATGTAATTTTAAGATTAAAAAACGGTGTGTAGAGGGAGCGGCAAGATGGCGGAGGAGTAGGAGACCAATTATCATCAGGTCCCAGGAATTCACCCAGAGAGCTATCAAACTATTCTGAACACCTACAAATTCCACCAGAGATCGAAGAGAAGAGGAGCAGCAATTCTAGGAACAGAAAATAGACCGCCTTCTGGAAGGTAGGACGTGCNAATCTGCAGCAATGAGAAGATAGACCCCGGGGGGAGGGGCTGGCTGCCGGCAAGGGAGAGAGCAGTGGAGCACACACTCGGAACTGTTAGAAGTCGGCTCCACTGAGGGACGTCGCCCCAGAGACCAAGCGGGGGGTGAAGCCCCTGCAGGGACAGTGTGGTCTCAGGACCCACGGGGACACAAAAAGACCAGGGGTGTCTGAGCGCGACTGAGCTCCCAGGTCTCAGAGAGAAGCCGGCGGGAGAGACGGAGCTGAGCTGAGGTGTCTCTCAGCTCGGGGTTACCTTGGGCTGGGATCTGAAGCTCAGCCGGGCCACTGATCTGTGAGCGGGGACCCCACGGGCGGCAGACCCGGAGAGACTCACCTTCCTCCTCCGGGAGCAGCNGAGTGGCGCAGGAGCGGCAGCAGGAATCCACCGGGTTCGGAGATACTAAACAGGGCTGCGCCAGAGACAGAGATGCTCGGTCACAGGCCGGGTGAGCTCGGAGAGCGGCCGGAGACCA
>LNAC01001672.1:0-64396 GCA_002007465.1 Ailurus styani
ATCAGTGGCCCGGCTGAGCTTCAGATCCCAGCCCAAGGTAACCCCGAGCTGAGAGACACCTGAGCTCAGCTCTGTCTCTCCCGCCGGGTTCTCTCTGAGACCTGGGAGCTCGGTCACGCTCAGACACCCCTGGTCTTTTTGTGTCCCCGTGGGTCCTGAGACCACACTGTCCCTGCAGGGGCTTCACCCCCCGCTTGGTCTCTGGGGCGNCTGTCCCTGCAGGGGCTTCACCCCCCGCTTGGTCTCTGGGGCGACGTCCCTCAGTGGAGCCGACTTCTCACAGTTCCGAGTCTGTGCTCCGCTGCTCGCTCCCTTGCCGGCAGCCGGCCCTCCCCCCGGGGTCTATCTTCCCGTCGCTTCAGATTCACTTCTCTGCACGGCCTACCTTCCAGAAAGTGGTCAATTTTCTGTTCCTAGAATTGCTGCTCTTCTTCTCTTCGATCTCCGGTAGAATTTGTAGGTGTTCAGAATAGTTTGATAGCTCTCTGGGTGAATTCCTGGGACCTGATGATAGTCGGTCTCCTACTCCTCCGCCATCTTGCCGCTCCTTCCCCTTCTTCGTTTTGTTTTAATTCAAGTTACCCTTCCTTTTAGGTCATTAGTTATTTCTTTATTCTTCTTTTGGTGGCTTATTACAGTTGACTATAATTTAGTATTTTTAAACTTTCCAGACAATATTAGAAAGTTTGAACATATTTTTACTGCTATCTCATTGTTTGCAATGTTGTTACATATTTTAATTTTACACATATTTAATGCAAGGACACACAATAAACACTATGTATAATATTCTCTATTAATTGCTATAACAACACCTGTTAACCCTAGGTAGTTATCTTCCTTTATTCCTGGATTTCTAGGAACAAATGCTTCTACCTGGGGTGATTTTCCTTCTCCCCGAAGAATTTCCTTTGCATATGTTATAGTGTGCTGTTGCTGGTTATAAGCTCTCTCTCATTTATTTAAAAAAATCTAAATTTCATATTTATTATGGAAAATATTTTAAATGGTTAGAGTTCTAGATTAGTAGTTATTTGTACTTTAAAAGTGACTTTCTGTTGTTCCATGGCTTTTGTATTTTCCATTGAAAAACCAACTTTTAAGTCTTAGTGTTTATTTGAAGGTAATATATCTTCATCTGCCTTCTTCAAGATTTTCTCTTAATATTTGGTTTTCATTAAACTATGGTATACTTACCTATGATTTTATTTACATTTATTATAGTTTGGGTTTCAGAACTTGTTGAGGCTATGTTGTACTTATTTGCTAGGTTCTCTCCCCTCTGAACCTTGGCCCCTCACCCATCATATCCCGGGTGCCTTGATAGTCTTAACGCCAATTTTCAGTTATGCAGCTTGTTGCCTGCTGAAGGCATTCTGTGACTCTTGGTCTTTGCCTTTAGAATTGGCATTTGATATCCTCAGCGCTGGCCTTCCTGTTTCCGTGTCACTTTTCTTGTACTCCTGCTTTTCAAAGTCCCCAGTAAACTTGCACCCCAGGCTCTGTTCTCCAGTGAACCTAGAGTTAGACAATTATAATAATCTTGTTTAGCTGGTTTCTTTGTGACTTTGTTCTGAAACTTCGGTAAATTCTTCTGGGCCCTTTGCCTATACAGAACACAACTAAAATTCCCTCTGAGTGCTATTAAATCCACTGGTCACTGAGATTAAAATAAACACATTTACTGAAAGAGAATTTGCTAAAACCCTTTGGCAAAAAGCACACATAAAAACAAACAAAAAACCCCCCATAGCTTCCTCAAGTACCTTATGCAATGAAATAAATAAAAAATAAAGAACAGTGAAAGTCAATTGGCATTTTCATGATAATGTAAATGGTTGGCTCAGCAGAATAAATTGTCAATTTTAAATGTAGAATTTTAAAATTCAGGGGTCAATTTTATGTATAGAGATTTACGATTAGAATGTCAATTTTATAGTTTAAACTATCTAGGATGTGTGATAATAAGAACAGCTGAAAGTTTGCCTTAGGGATTGACCCAGAAATGATTCCTATGAGGATGGGCAGATATTCACATTTGAATGAATGGGGGATTGAAATTCTTTGACATGAATGTGTGTTTGCATTCTTGTAGGTATGCATAGGTCCACTGGGGGTGTGCTCACAGTTTTATAAAATTCTTCCCACTTAGAATGCAAGCTGGTACTCTGGAAAACAGTATGGAGGTTCCTCAAAAAGTTGAAAATAGAGCTACCCTACAACCCAGAAATTGTACTACTGGGTATTTACCCTAAGATCCAAATGTAGTGATCTGTAGGGGCACAAGCACCTGAACGTTTATAGCAGCAATTCCACAATAGCCAAACTATGGAAGGAGCCTAGATGTCCATCAACAGATGAATGGATAAAGAAGATGTGGTGTACACACACACACACACACACACACACACACACACACAGACAGGAATATTATGTAGCCATCAAAAAGACACAAAATCTTGCCATTTGCAACTACGTGGATGGAACAAGAGGGTATTACGCTAAGTGAAATAAGTTAATCAGAGAAAGACAATTATCATGTGATCTCACTGATACGAGGAATTTGAGGGGTCATTCCTGGCTGTATGACAGAGAATCATAGGGGAAGGGAGGGAAAAATAAAACAAGATGAAACCACAGAGGGAGACAAACAATTAGAGACTCTTAATCTCAGGAAACAAACCGAGGGTTGCTGGAGTGGAGGGGTGGGAGAGATGGGGGGGCTGGTTGGACACTGGGGAGGGTGTGTGCTATGGTGAGCGCTGTGGATTGTGTAAGACTGATGATTCACAGACCTGTCCCCCTGAAACAAATAATACATTATATGTTAATTAAAAAAAATCTTCCCACTTAGAATTTTAGTAGCACACACGTAACTTTCCCCTTTTTTTCATTCTCTTACACAATGAGACTACCGCTTTTAAGCACTTTCCAAGTTTCTGACTTGCATGGAAACATGAAAATTTCACAGACAGTGGCAAAGCTTAGATCACTAATACATCATTCAGAGTAGTAGTATTTCAAATAATTATCAGATTTTTCATTTCAGATTAGGCAAAATCTTGTATTAAGGACCATATCTAGCATCTTGTTGCCATTGCTCACCACCATTTGTGAACCTTTAGAGTTTTTGAAGATATTTAAAATAGGTGTCCCTGGGCGCCTGGGTGGCTCAGTGGGTTAAAGCCTCTGCTTTCGGCTCAGGTCATGATCTCAGGGTCCTGGGATCGAGGCCCGCATCGGGCTCTCTGCTCAGCAGGGAGCCTGCTTCCCCCCCCCTCTCTCTGCCTGCCTCTCTGCCTCCTTGTGATCTCTCTCCCTCTGTGAAATAAATAAATAAAATCTTTAAAAAAAAAAAAAATAAAATAAAATAGGTGTCCCTGACCTTTGAAAAGTCACAAATTTCTTGGAACTCTGGTGAACTGTGTATGTGCTCTCTCAGAATAGCATTATGGAAAGGTAGAATTAAATATAGGGAGTGATAGTGGAACCACTTAAGATATATTCATCAAAATATTAAATTTGTGATATAAGAATACCTACATGTCTTTATTAATGTTTTAATAATAATATCTATTGCTAGGTCTAGTAACTATAGCAATTTTGACGTCATAACAGTAATAGATACTTTAAGAGACCTGCAACGAGTATAATGTATTGCCTTCTATTGGCTAAAAAATCATAGTTATTGCTAATATTACTGTTGTTTATTACTTAATCATGATGAAGGGAAGAGATCAATTTTGGCTAAGCCTACTGAAAATATTTTTTCCATCTGAGTTTAGGGACCCCCTGAATTCTATCTGTAGATCCCTTGTGCTTCTGTGAACCCCAGATTAAAGCCTGGTTTAAAGGGAACCTAGTCCAAGGATTCTGAAAATACAATAGAAATGTAATGAATGCTATTTACCAAAGCTAACATATTAGGATTTTATTCAGTCTATAATGCTCTAGCCTCCAAACATTGTAGCTACTTGATTTTTCCTGTGGTGCCTAGAACCACATATGAACCTATACTTTCTAGTTTGGTTTGAACATACAAGTCTCTCATATTCTATATTAGATTCCTATGCTTTGTTAACCCCAGAAACACCATAGAAAAGGATGGAGGGGTGAGGAGGAAGTTTCCACAAGTGTAAATAGCTATACCATATGCTTGAACAAATCTGCCATATGTTGCATGTGATATCCATGCTCCAAGACTGACTATGACTGTACACTTGCTTCCAAGAACAATTCACATTGTTGGCTTTGGTTTATAAAACCCTTGTGAATTGAGTCCTGGCTACTGTAGGTTTTTGTTTTTGGTTTTTGGTTTGTTTTGTTTTTTTCCTTTTTTTTCCTTTTTACTCATCACCTTAGTCTTCCCCTTACAAGAAAGCAAAAACAAGTTTGGTTTTGTTGTTGTTGATCTTATAGATGGGCCTTAGCATTTTTGTGCTATTTTCTTTCTCTTTTTAATTTTGTCATATTGTGTGTGAGAGAGAGACAGTAGCTGTGGAGTCTGAACAGAAGGCAGCCTCTTTCATAACATTTGCTGTCCTTAGTCAGCCAATATTTATTGAGGGGTCATTCCTGGCTGTATGATATTAGGGAAACTATAAAATAGTTAGGGAAACTATAAAATTAGATGAAATAAATTGAAGACATTGAAATATTTTGACTATGCACATCAAATTCATTATGAAAACGACATGTAATATACATTACATGTAATATACATGTAATATGTAATATGTGTATTTAACACATTTTGACAGATTAACAAAACATTATCCTGAATCTAAATGTAGTTATTACTAAAATACAGCACAGCAGTGAAAGAGTTTGTTCAAGATATATATTGTTGTTGTTTTGGACATTTGGATGTAGTATGCACTGGTCATTGGAGTGAAAACTTTAATACCTTTTTGCTTGATAGATATTTGATACCTTCATTTTAATGTGAGTCTCTCTGTTACTTGTCTCTAACTGCTAACTTGTTCATTTTAATTAAACTGCGACTGCTAGTTCTCCTTCGGAACACAAGGACAAAGAGCAGGCCTTCTCTGAGTCAATGGCCTTTCATTTCAAGCTCTGTTTAAATTCTTTTTTAAGTATAATCAAATAATCAGCTACAGTCATTATTCCTGAGAAACAGTGAGCTTTCTAGTGGGAATGCCAGTGGATTTCGGATGGCATTAAATGAAATTCTTTCAAAGAAGCTTTGCTTTTTGCAAAATTTCCTCCAACACAAAATTAGGAAGAATTTCTGAAAAAAAAAACTGAAAAAAACTCTCAGTTATTTTTTGTTTCATTATGTGTGTGTGTCTGTGTATTTGTGAGTAGAGGGGGTAGTGGTTCAGAATACCGTGATGTTTACTTAGGTGTCTTGAATGTTTTCATCAAATACGAAGACAACGCTGAGAAGATGAGAACGTTCTTTAAATGGCAAGACAGATTTCAGGGACTAATGGGCAGATGTCGGCGTACAGCCTTGCGGGGTCCATATAAGACAGTGGGGAAAGACCAAAACAGTGGAACCAAGACACAGACTTAATTAGGCACCTGGTTTACACAATACACAACTGACCTTTATGTTGTTATGTAATTGACTGGGAGTATAGCCTTCCTACAGTCCTAAATCAAGCAAGAGAAGTCAAGAATATTTAAATAGAGCTTTTTGAAAATTAAAGAGGCTTCCAGAATATGGGCTTCAGCCTTTCTTAAGGTTCATGCAAAAATTATTTATCCTGTGTACCAATTCCTCTGTTGTATTCCTGCATATAAATGTTTATGTATTATTTCCAAGAAGTTTACAGTTCTTTTAAAAAAAGTATTGATTGATTGATTGATTGAGGTGGTAGGGGACAGGAGACAGAGAGGAGAGCACACAAACGGGTGAGCACACGCTAGGGCAGGGAGAGAGAGAATCGGAAGCAGGCTGAGCAAGGAGCCATACATGGGGCTCAGTCTCATGACCCTGAGATCATGACCTGAGCCAAAATCAAGAATTTGATGCTTAACCTACTGAGCCACCCAGGTGCCCAGAAGTTTACAGCTCTTTGACAAAAACTTCTAAGTTCTCTTAAGAGCATTCCATTAATAAGAGTGAAGTCTCTCCTCACAGTTAAAAGTCATAAATATTTTCCAAAATTGGGTTTTTGTTTTATTTAATTTTTGTTTCTGATATGGTAGTTCCATCATTTATTCCTATCTTAAAGAGGTAATATTCAGGGACACCCAGATGGCTCAGTCAGTTAAGTGTCTGCCTTTGTCTCATGTTATGATCCCAGGGTCCTGGGATCGAGCCCCACATCAGGATTCTTGCTCTGCAGGGAATCTGCTTCTACCTCTCCCTCTGCCTGCCTCTCCCCTTGCTCATGTTCTCTCTCTGACAAATAAAGTATTTTTTTAAAAAAGAGGTAATATTCAAAATAATAGCAGTATCAAAATTAATTGCAGTCACTATAGTGCCTTGCTACAGTAGTTACAATGAAAAATATCTAAAATGTTTTCTTCCTTTAAAGTGATAGGAAAAATTGCCTGTTCTATTAAATACTGGATGTTGTCATTTTAAGCTTACAGATGACTTTGCGATGATAAATGTTCCACTATCCATCTTTTAATCCCTAATATCTTATAAAAAAGAGTCAACAAGTATATTAATGAATGAATGAAATTACAGAATTCTTTAACTATAAAATAGACATTGTATGTCAAGGTTTTAGTATTTCATATAGCTCCAAATCCCAGGAAACCTCCATAGGCCCTTTGTATTTGAATATAGGAGTGACATTTATCAGCTGTGAGTTAAGGAAATTTCTTTAATTAATCTGTGCTTTCTTTGATGTCCTTATCTTTCCTTATCTGATTTCCTTATTTATATCAGTAATTGAGCCTCATAGAAGCAAATGGCATCATCAATTTTAGTTCATAAAAGGTGTCTTAAATCATGTTTTATCTTTTTTTTTTTTAAAGCTGTATTGTTTTCTTGGTTTCTTTATATCTTATGGGCTAAAACAGCAAAACGTACGTTCACGTGAAACTTGTCTTTGTAAACCCACCTAAATATTATCAAAATCTTAATTTATGTTCAAAATTACTGTTCAGCCCTTTTATGTTAGCTAGCATGATTTTTTCCATAGAGTTTTCACAGGTTTTTTTTTTTCCTTTATAATGTAAAGACTATAGTCAAAAGCACTATGTATTAAGAACTAACAAATATGGGCCTTAACTATTAAGTCAGCTAATGGCAACTGGGGGCTAATCTTGGACAGGTGATTCAGTGCCCCATCCGACAGGTAGTACATTGCTGGGCTATCAGTACTGGATCGTGCCACCAGCTCTGTCCACCTCACAGGACTGTTGTAGTGTAGATGCTGAGGATGAGACATTTAAAAGTTAAAACATGTATGTTCATGTGTAGATTTAAATTATGTAACCCTCCACTAGTCCCCCATTCTTTAGTCCTGTGTCACTTTTCCATACTGAAGTTGTTTAAGACTCAGAAATCATAAATAAAAATGTTCCGTTTTTAGCTATACTAATTCTATAGAACAGAGTGAAAGTCCTGTAGCTTTCTTGTTTAAATGTGAACATAATCCCAAACACTAATGATGTACTACTATATGTTAGCTAATTGAATTTAAGTAAGTAAGTAAATAAATAAGGGTAGAAGACCCAAAAGTTTAAATTAATTTTCTGTAAGAAGTTAACAAAAGAACCGGGAATTAAAATTTCTTTCTATTTTTATGATTTACATAAACTCTAACTACATTTTCTTCAATCCTCAATTATAACATACTCTTAGACTTGTATCTAAACCTTGTCTTACTAAGAATGATTGTAAAATGTAGAGAGATGTGATCATGGCATTGATAGGTTTATTGATTCTGCTTCTCAAGTACCATTATCTGACAGTTAACGATTGTATGGGCCAAAACAAGCTGCCCAAGATGAGCCACATTGCCATGAACATTATTTTGAGTTAAAATAATCAAAACCCAGCAGATTCAGGAAAAGCATTGTACTTGTCCCTTGACTTCCTGCTTCATGGAGCCTCAAGGGCAGAGGCAATTCGTTCTCCCCAACATAATCAAATAGTTGGTTTATTTGATTTGGAATAATCGAAAGGAAAAAATAAAAGATACTGTGTGTCTTTGGAAAATTCATAGAATAAATGTTCTTTAAATCTGACTCTTAAAGATTCTCAGAAGCAATGAAGTTCAAAAAAAAAACAGTAAAACTTTAGTAAAGTATAACCAACTTTATATTTTTACTCTAATTTTGACAAACTACTTGGCAAAACTGTAGCCAATCTTTTTTTTTAATTAATTTTAAAAAATGGATAATCAAGAGACAGTTTGGAAGAAAATTCTTTAGGAATTGAATTCCACTCACAGGCGACTAGATCTCTTATAACTGCAAAAGTATCCTTATCTTGGTATCATTTTCCTAGGGCTGCTTCAGTGAAGTACTACAAATTTTGTCACTTAAAACAATAGAAATTTATTTCCTCACAGTTGTGGAGTGTAGAAGTTTAGTCATCTGTGAGCAGGGCCGTGTCATTCAAAGTCTCTTGGGAAGATTCCTCCTTTGCCTCTTTGAATTTACTGATTGCTCCTGGCATTCCTTGGGTTATAGAAACATAATTCCAGTCTCCACTTTGAACTTCACAGGGCCTTCTTCTCCTTATGTGTCTCTTTCCTCTTGGTCTATGTGTCTCTTTGTGCCCAGATCTCCTCTCTTTCTTTTTGAAGAACATCAGTCATTAGATTTAGGGTCCCCTCTAAATCCAAGATGATTTCATCTTGAGATCCTTAATTATATCTGCTAAGATCCTATTTCTCAATAAGATTACATTCTGAGGGGCGCCTGGGTGGCTCAGTCATTAAGCGGCTGCCTTCAGCTTAGGTCATGATCCCAGGGTCGGGGGATCGAGCCCCGCATCGGGCTCCCTGCTCAGTGGGAAGCCTGCTTCTCCCTCTCTCATTCTCCTGGCTTGTGTTCCCCTCTCTCGCTGTCTTTCTCTCTGTCAAGTAGATATGCGAAATCTTAAAAAAAAAAAAAAAAAAAGATTACATTCTGAGTTTCTGAGAGGATATAAATTTGGGGGGAGTTACTATTCAACTCTTTACATTTGGTTTGATTATTATAAATTTTGTTGATTATGTTTACTTGTTTTTACATTATTGCCCCATGAGTATTTCTTGTGAATTCACTCCTATAACAAAAAATGTTAAAGAAAGAGATGTATAATTATAAGCAGTAATTGGAAACGTTGAATTCTCTTCTTTCTTCAGAGCAAACTATAGCAAATAATAAATTCTACACTGATTTTTCTGGGTTATTGCCTTAATGATTAAACATAACAATTTGAGTTGGAGATCAACGTAAGAGGCATAAAACAAACCGAAGTCAAAATAATCTCATATCCATGGGCCGTTTTTGAAATATGTATTGTCCGCTAATTTTAGGGCAAAATTTATCATAGATCATTAAAAATAAAACCTTAGTTATAAATAGACTTAATACCAAGGATCTGGAGTGATTTTGAACTTAAATGGTAGTGCTACTTTTCGTAACAAATACATTTTTTATCAGGTTGTGAATTTTAGACACCTCTTAAACTGGCCTTATTATTTCATTTGAACTAAGTATTTATGTGAAACTAACAAATTGTCTTGTTCACATCATTAAGAATTTAATCAGTGAATAATTTCAGTAAAATTATATTTTGGAAAAACAGTCAACGATCCAGCCTGTAGTTTCTAAACCAATAGTTTCTAAACCAAACCTTTTGTGTTTGAAATTACTACAGAGGAATTATCAGCAGGCCTAAATTTTTCAATATATTTGTATTATTCATCACAGTTTAATTCTGTGCATGACTGTGTTAAACTTTTGTGATGACATCAATATAGAGGCCCTTTTTTTTACACAATAGTCCCATTATTAAAGTATTTTTTTTTTTGGTCATTTCTTCTTTATTCCAGTGCTCCAGTACATTGGAACTTCTCATTTAGGCTATTTATAGTTGGTAGAGAACAAAAGAGAAAAATGTTAATTTTTAAAAAGATGTCTTTGAAAAAAACAAATTATTGGCTCTAGCAACTGTGACAATATATGAAACATATTTAACTCACTTAGGAATTTCTTATGAAAAGTTTCCTTATATTATTTTACAGTGTTGTGTACTACGAGTATATCATCTTGAATCAAAGTACTGTTGACAACATTATCAGGAGCAATTTGCTACTTTCATGAAATAATATCAAATTTACTCTTGCATATCTTCTAATTGCTTAAATTATGTTTCCTAACCCTCCTTGACCCAGTATGTAACAAAATAATTCTAATAGATCTGTGACTTGTCTTTTCAATGCAGAACACAATTATGAGCCATGGGAAATGTAGTCATTTTCATAGTTGTCTCCAATTAATTAGATGTTACTAAAAAGATAACAATAGTCACATTTAGCTGAATGGTTTAGTTAGAATTTATTATCCATATAAATACAAATCCATTAAGATTCAATTCAAAATTCTGACCTCTCTCCAGTGTTTAAAATAGTTGCACTTATCCATACCACACACACCCCACATATTTCAATCACCAAAAATTCAATACAGTTACCAATTTGTTACTTTTGGATTGATATCTGTGGATAATTGTTAATATTTAAAGAAGGCAAGTATATCAAAAGAACAATAAATTAACTTTTTTAAAAAGGAATTCTCTCTGTTGTTGAATGATGTAATTTTAGTAAAGCTAGAGCATATATTCCTAGGGATAAAATGATGAAGGTTTATTTTGTTTTGTTTTGTTTTTTAGGAAATGAAATAATTGGTGAAAGATACTAAAAGCTCATCTTTAATATTTCATTCCCAATTTTAATGTGTTAATACAATTACAGTATTAGCTTTATCAGAATTGATAGAGAACTAGATAATAAAAAAATTATCATTGTAATAAGAAATGGAAGTTTAGTTCTAAAATGTATTTTAATACATACAGTATGTAGCAATGATGCATAGTCTTTTTTTTTCTCATTTGGAATTGTGACTTTGACTTTAACAAAAAAGTGGGTTTTTTCCTAAGTTTGATCCATAAGGATCTTATAGATAAATGATGTTTATAAATTGAAATTACAAAAAAATTTTCATAACAGATATGTATATGCAATGTGTTACCAGTTAAAATGTAGGCAGGCCAGGTCCCAGGACCAAGAGGGGGTCCCGAAGGACCACCCAAGAGGGTCCTTGGCTCTAACACAGGGTAGAAATCAAACTTGAGCCAGCAGGAAGTGAGAGCAGAGCTTATTGAAGGTAGAGACAATGTGCAGACACAAACAGAACATCTGGGAGACTCAGAAAGAAGAATGAGCCTCATCTTTGCTTAGGGTTTGGGGTTTTTATTGAGGATTGTCCTCTCAGGCATCCAGAAACTGGTCAAAGCGAGGACAGGTGTCCAAGTGTCCTCCGTGTTGCTTATTCCCTGGAGCCAGGGGTTCTTGGTGTCAAGATGTCTAGATTCAGTGGTCTGGAATACCCGCATGAGAGCCTAGCCTGGTCATTCCTCAGATGTTATCTCGTGTGCTAGAAGAGTACAAGGAAATCATTAACATCTTGACCCTTCTAAGTAGGACATTAATTATTTGTAATATAAGTCATGTGTAAGACAGGGCTACAGATCCTAGCGAGAACAGAAGCTAGAAAAGGAGAAAAAAAAAAAAGAGGCCATTCTTCATGGAGTTCCTTCAGTTTCCCTGTCTCAGTTACGGTACTAAAAATAGTGACAGTAGGGATGCCTGGGCGGCTCAGGTCATGATCCCAGGGTCCTGGGATCCAGCCCCACATGGGGCTCCCTGCTCTGTGGGAAAGCCTGCTTCTCCCTCTCCCACTCTCCCTGCTGGTGTTCCCTCTTTCTCTGTATCTCTCTCTGTCAAATAAATAAATAAAATTGTAAAAAAAATATATATATATATGTTTTAAAAAAAAAAGTGACAGTGAAGCTTTGTGCAGTGGCAGTATCATAGCCAATGAGGTTTATCTGAGGTGTGACTATTGCTAATTGAAAAATAGTGACAGTGAATAGACATTAATTTTGTAGAGGTGATTTATGATTTCCTAAGAAAGGATTTACAAATCGTATAATATTATTGTGTAATCAGTCATTTTCTATCTAACAAAGCTAAAATCCTTAATACTTTTGGGGAGGAAGAATTTCCTCTGCTCCTCAGGTCCTTGTAGCTGTACTAAGAAGCAAATTGACATACGACAAATTAGAAGGAGAAAATTAAATTTAATAGCATACATACGAGTAATCCACACAGACACAGAAATTCCAATGAATATTAGGCAACAAGGTGTTTATGTGAGCTAAGGAGAGGGGTGGGAGTCAGAGACTATAAAGGGGAGAAAAAGGGAGAATACAGAGGGAGACCATTAGCAGAAAGATGAGACGTGGGGCGCCTGGGTGGCTCAGTGGGTTAAGCCTCTGCCTTCGGCTCAGGTCATGATCTCAGGGTCCTGGGATCGAGCCCCACGTCGGGCTCCCTGCTCAGTAGAGGGCTTGCTTCCCCCTCTCTCTCTGCCTGCCTCTCTGCCTACTTGTAATCTCTCTCTGTCAAATAAATAAAAATCTTAAAAAGAGAGAGAGAGAGAGAGAGAGAGAGAGAGAGAGAGAGAGAGAGAGAGAGAGAGAGAGAGATGAGATGTGTGGAAAACAAAGGTTGCCCTGTTAGGCAGATAGGTTTCCCAGGTAAAGAGGAATTTCCCTCAGTAGCTCTCTTCTTGGTACACGCAGGGTGTTGAGGGGGAGGTAAAGAGCCTTTTCTGAATCAGCTGCATCTTGATTCCTTTTAACTCAAAATAACTTTCATGTTAAGTGGCCCATCTTGGGCCATTCTGCCCTTGCTTGCCCCCTACAATATTCAGAACAATAGAGAAGTGGAAAACTTTACCAAGGGCAAGATGTGTAAAAGAGGTAAATGCATCCCTTTATCTGAAATATATTTCCCATCCCAACCTCCTGTTCTGATCAAAGGCAGCGTTATTCAGCCACTTACCAAACACAGAGCTGCTTCTAATTTCCCTTTTCCTTTATCTTTTTTAGCTAAATAATTCTGAAATCATTTCATTCCTTCCTCTAATAGAACATTTAGATTTCTTTCTCCTCCTTGCCCACCGCTAGGATCTTAGTTTAGGGCTTTCTTACCTAATACATAGAGAATTACAAAACATAATTTTCTGCTTTCTCTAATCTCTCTGTTTGAAGAACTGTTCATTTTATGTGCTCTTCCTATATTTCTTTCTAAAAAAAATACCAATTCAATTATCTTTGTACCACTCTTAAAACATTTTACCAGAACTTCACTGCATAGAGGATTCATTCAAATACCCAAGCCTGTTTTCAAGAACCTACAAATAGTACTATTTTAAAAAATGGTGATTGATAATTTATAAAGAGCTTTTATATATTTTAATCACTTATCTTTACCTTTGAGTTGTATGTTAAAAGTAAGAGCACTGCATATCTCAGAGATTCTTCATAATTGATGATGTCCTAATTGAAGCCAGGCCCTCTATTTAAAAAAATTATTTTGAAAATATTTTAAGATATTTATTTTCCTGCTACATTGAGGTATGAGTGACAAAGCAAAATTGTAGATTTTTTACTGGAGAATGTGAATTTTTTAAGGATATAATGTGATATACATTATAAAATAATTATCACAGTCAAGCTAATTAACACATCTGTCACCTCACATAGTTACCATTTGTGCGTGTGGTGAGAACACTTAAGATCCATCCTTAGCAAATTTCAAGTATATAGTTCAGCAGGATTAACTATAACCACCATGCTGTATATTCGATTTGCATCTTTTTCATGTATTACTCCTTACGGCTTCTAAGAAAGAACCAAGCACAGCATTTGAGAAGTATAATATGTGCTTAATCATTGTGATTAGTCTTCTGAGCAACTGATTTCTTTAACCTTGAAGAGTGCTGGGAGTCTGCATTTTGTTAAAAATCCTAAGAATTTGTTGAAGTTAAATTTAATATCTGGATACCAACTGGTCCAAAGTGAAATTCATTTACTCTTGAGAAAGATGAAAACTGGACAAGGAGAGGAAATCCCTGAGCTGCTAAGCAAATTCAACAGACTTTGGATATCTGCTTTGTACCCTGGCTTTGTGCTTAATAACACCACCTGGAGCAAGGCTGCCAAGAGATCACTTGGATCAAAGGAGACACAGGTCTGAGTTGAGGGTAATGTATTAGGAGAGTGAAATTATTTCTAAATAGAAATCTATTTTCTATTATTTCTTCTTTGTGTGGTAGCAATATAATTTATGTTCTCTGTTTATTATTTGATGAAGATTATTCTATCTCATGTGGCAACTCTCAAGTGGATTTATTTTTCTTTGCTTTAGCTTTTTTGAAAAAAAATGCAAACCCATCATTTTAAGAACCTGTTGGAATTTATATTATTGTGTTAATACTTGTCTGTGGTTGTGATGAAAAGCAGATTCCAATTTTCTCTGAAAAGCCTACTTAATCACCTCCCTCCTGTATTAAATTTGATTACCCAGAAGCAGAACTTGGGCAAGTCGCTGTGGGTTATTTGAGAAGAGAGCCCAGGAAGTAGAAGCAAGAAAATCAGGAAACCGAGATAGGAAAGGGAGAAAATCAGCAGCGAGTTAAGAAGGGATTACTGCTTTGGGCAACTGGAGCTCAGCCCCACTGTGGAAACTCTCAGGTCCTGAGTAGAATAGATCTCACATCTTTCCCAATAAGAAATAGGGAAGTTGGCATATTGATCACGGTGAGGGATATCCATGCGGTTGAATAACCCCTGGCATTTCTTAGCTCCTCTGAATGTGGGCCCATCAAGAGCCAGCTGCCCTAGAATAAGTCCTCAGGGAAGTAAAGTGCTAAACACTTGAGGTGAGAATCTGCTCATTTGTATAGAAACTGTCTACAGTGGTTGCATTTGAACTCAGAAGAGGTACTAGGAAGAATTTCTCAGCAAATCAGTAACGTCATATAATTACTTTTTGCACATTTAAACCAACACTTCCTTGGCACCTATTATGTACTAAGCATGGGCAAGGTATTGGAAAGATGGAAACTGACAAACCCAGAAACCAGTCCCCACATTAAGTGATTTTCATCCTTATGAATTTTATTGCCAAATTCCTTTTATGCCTTGCCACTTCTCTCTGTGTTTCCTGCCAATGCTGTTGTTAAGGCTGTCACAATAATCACTTATTTGGATTACTGAAGAAATCTCTTAACCAGTCTCCTTTTCAGTTTCACTCTGCTTAAAATCTTTTAAAGGTTCTCCGAATAATGTTCAAACTCTTTATCCACGGCCTTCCTTACTCAACTTCCTAGAACCAGTGCTCACTTTTGGTCTCTGTGCCCCACATGAAATAGAGGGTTCATCCACGCCATGAGGCTTTCAGTTTCCTGACTTCTCCAGGTGATGTACAGTCTGTGAATGTATACATTCAAATTTCTGTCTAAAAGTGAATCTCCACCCATCAGTATTAACTCCTACAAATGTATTTTATTTCCTAGTTACTTCCTGTTGTCAGATCAGATGACTTCTTCCAGTACCCTATTCTCCCTTTCTCGATCCCCATATAGCCCCTGCTTGTTTTCTGATAATTCACTCTATATACCCTTAATGCAATAGTTTGTTGCACTATATTGTGGATATTCCATTATCTGTTTCTCCAAGTAGACAAAGATTTGCGTACTTCGTGTCTGTATCCATACCGCAGAGCCTGAAGTTTGTGTTCATTTGCAATAATGTTAAGTGAGTGTATGCGAATTAATGAAGGAAAACAATGCTCCTAAGTCCAAGGATCTCAAGGAATAAGGCATGATGTCTACCCTTAAGGAACTTAGTCTGATGGCCTTTTACATTTTAGACAGTTAACTAACTGCCAGATTACGCAGTAACTGGAAATGCCTCCCCACTGAGTTCATATGACCTAAGAATGTAAGCTCTAGTCTGAAACATCCATGATAAAGCGAGCTTCTCTGGTATTAGCTGTAGGCTTCATTCTGGGTAAATACAATTCTAATTTCTTCTAATTATTCCTGCTAAGTTCCTCTACAACCTTGCACAGCTTTGGGCCCCCACATCCTTGGACTCTGTTAAAACCCCCAAATCTGGCTTAGAGGAGCTACACAATTTATTATCCCATGGTCTTCTCTTTTTTTGCCTCATTTCGTAGATGCTTGTGATACAGGCTTTTTTTTATTTTTTATTTTTTTAATTTTTTTTTTATTTGACAGAGAGTGAGAGATCACAAGTAGGCAGAGAGGCAGGCAGAGAGAGAGGAGGAAGCAGGCTCCCCGCTGAGCAGGGAGCCCGATGCGGGCCTCGATCCCAGGACGCTGAGATCATGACCTGAGCCGAAAGCAGAGGCTCTAACCCACTGAGCCACCCAGGCGCCCTTTTTTTTTTTTTAAGATTTTATTTATTTATTTGACACAGAGATAGACATCACAAGTAGGCAGAGAGGCAGGCAGAGAGAGAGGAGGAAGCAGGCTCCCTGCTGAGCAGAGAGCCCAATGTGGGGCTCGATCCCAGGACCCTGAGATCATGACCTGAGCCGAAGGCAGAGGCTTTAACCCACTGAGCCACCCAGGCGCCCGTGATACAGGCTTTAAAAAGGCAATGAAACAACTGGAAAAATGTTTCCTTCTCTTTGTCTTTATTTAGCGGCTGCTTTGTAAGCCAGGAAAATAGCATCATTTTTATGATTCACAATCTTTTTGTCTTATATTAGCGTCAAAAGAAGTAAGATGTCAGTGGATTTATTGCAGTAGGAGATTATGATAGGCAATAGGGTGGGTTCTTCTATGTGATTTACAAATTTTAAAAGTTTTCAATGGAAGACTAGTCAAAGATAATCTAATAAGATTAAACAAGAATTAATGACAGGACTGTTGTGTTGATAGGACTGTCCTTGACCAAACTGTAGACAGAATCCTCTGAACCTTCTTTTGACCAGGCCTTGCCCTGGTCCCTGTCTTCATCCTGCCTAGTCAGTTGTAGTGAGGGATCCTTTTAGGTTAGTTTAGTGAGACTCTCCCCACCCTTGATATCACATTGCACAGGATATCTTATCAAATTCCTCACCCCCCATCCTTGTTATTTGTCACTCTGGCCTGCCTTCTACAAGAATCCCCCCTCCACCCTTGATGTCTCCTTTAAGCAATTTTCCATACACTACTCCCCAAAACTAACCTGCTAGTTGGCCGTAAATCTTCACCTGTCTCTACTGTATTTGAAGTTGAGCCCCATCTCTCTTCTCTTTGGCCATAGTCTTGACACCTATCTCAGTAGTCCTGAATCATCTTCCTCATTGTTTTTAACAAGTGTCAGAATAATTTTTTCTTTAGCAGTGTTAAGCAAATGTCAATGTGTATAAAAACTTTAGACTCTCCTAGTGTTTGCTAAAATCAGATCACAGTTACTGTGCTTACTCTGGGGATGTCTGGCTGGCTTGGTCAGTGGATCAGGTGACTCTTGATTTTGGAGTTGTGAGTTTGAGCTCCATGTTGGATGTAGAGACTGCTCAAAAACAAAATCTTAAAATTTAAAAATAAAATAAAAAAAATTATTGTCTTTACTCTTCACTTCCCTCTCCCAATAAGGTACATGTTTAAATAGTAGAATAGAGGCAAGTGTACTGAAATCTGTTCAATTTATTTTAATAATATTGAACTCTAATAATGAACTCCCTCATGGTATCTCCTACTTTATTCCCATTCTTTATTCTGCCTTGAACATTATTACTCTTCCTTGTCACATCACTGACGGTTTCTGTCCCTCTCAGCTGTCTGAGTAAGGTATCTTCATCAGCTTTTCTAAATAATGCCCACCCTTCCTATCACCATACATGAATGGAATTTAGAATAAAGTTTATCTTCATTTGATACTTATTACCTTTTTTCTATTAAATAATCCCTGTATTATATTCACTAATTTATACCCAAATAATGATGGTAATCTCCTAATTAATTTTTGTCAAAGAAATGCATTTTTTTAAAAGATTTTATTTATTTATTTGATGGGGAGATTACAAGTAGGCAGAGAGGCAGAGAGAGAGAGAGGAGGAAGCAGGCTCCCTGCTGAGCAGAGCCTGATGCGGGGCTTGATCCCAGGACCCTGAGATCATGACCTGAGCCGAAGGCAGAGGCTTTAACCCACTGAGCCACCCAGGCGCCCCAAAGGAATGCATTTTTAACAAAAATGAATGATGGCATTATTATTATCCTGCTATAAATTAGTGAATAAAATATTACCATGTTTCATAACATATTGTGCAAATTACACACTAGCTTTACCCCCCCAAAACTCCTAAGTCTATGTTATTATGTCCACTAAGCAGATTAGAGTACAAAGTCCAGAAAGTTTAAGAAACTTGGACATGATCATGTAACTAGGAGGTGGTAGAGTTAAGAATTAAGGGCAGATCTTTTTGATTGCAAAGCCCATGTATTTAACCAATCTGTGAAAACATCTCCTTAAGAGGAATGCTGGGTCATTCCTTTCTGATAAAGTAGAGAATACATATGAGTACCCACCTATTGCACTGCCATTCATCGTACTAGAATTTGCATGCTATCATTGATTTGGGTGCAAAACAAAAATTCCCTGAAAGAGGAATGACATGCAACTTTTTCCCCTCAGAATATTGCCTCCAAGGCTGCTCAGGGAGATTACATAACTAACTGCCCTGATGGCTGGTTCTCACTGATAACGGGAACAGCCTTGCAAAGGACAGATGAGGTTAGAAATCCAGTCATTCACAGTTTAGAATTAAAAGGGAGAACATCATTTTCATTTTTGTCCTTTGATTCTAAATATTCTCATGACAAAAATAAACATAGACTAGTCCAAAATAGCATAAAAGATTGCCAGACACTTCAGAAGAAAATAAAACATACAGAGTTTGGAGATTTAAAGGAACCAAACATTCCTAAAATGTAATACTTTCCTTGTTATCCATCCACTTTCAAGGGTTGGAGGTGTAACTCAGAATCACTTTCAGTGAATTGTTCACATCACTGTACATGGGTAATCTTTCATGTCCTAGATCTATTCACTTTCTTCTTCATTAAAACAGAAAAGTGGCTTCAGACACCTATATTATAGTCTTGCTTATACGGTAGTATCAGCCCATGACATGAGTTTGCATCCACTTTGACCTTGAGAGTGTCAGAGTTTAGAATGAAAAATGAAATGGAAAAAGGCTATTGCACATAGTACCATAACCAACATATTCATTGAAGGGGAGCTGAATTTGCCACCCCAATGTTTCTTTGGCATTGAGATTTTTCTGAGCTGGTTATTTTTAAGAAGCAGCAGACACAGTAGCAGAGTAGAAATTACCCTTTTGTTAAGATACATTTACATTATAAGGTAAATCTCCACTTATAAATTTGTCTCTTTCTCTGTACCAGGAAATGCAAAGATCACTCTAAATCTCTAGAAACTCTTATCAGTGTAGAAGGGAAGGACTTAATTTGCATAGCAGCCATCAAAACCCTTGTTTTCTGTGTTCTTTCTGGTAACCTCCCATAACTGACCCCCCCCCGCCCCCCAGCATCATCATCTTTTTTCTTTTTTTTTTTTTTTACTGCTTAGTTATTTGACAAGTTTATGTATTATGCTCTGTTCAGTGCAAGTATAGCTACCACCTGTCCCATTACATTGCTGTTTCAATATCATTTACTATTTTCCCTATCCTCTGCTTTTTATTCCCGTGACTTACTCATTCTAGAACTAGAGGCCTGTATCTCCCACTTCACCAATCTTGCTCAACTCCCCTACCCCCTCTGGCGACTACCGGTTCTCTGTATTTATAGTTCTGATTCTGCTTTTTATTTGTTTAATTTTGTTTAAGATTTCATTTATGAATGGAATCATACAGTATCTGTCTTTCTCAGTCTTACTTATTTTCCTTAGTGTAATACTCTCTAGGTCTTTCCATGTTGCCCCAAATGGTACAATTTTACCCATTTTTATGACTGAGTAATATTCTGTTGTGTATATACACCACATTTGCCTTGTCCATTCATCTAATGATGGGCATTTAGGTTGCTCCCATGTCTTAGCTATAGTAGATAATGCTGCAGTAAACATAGGGGTGGATCTTTTTTTTTGTTTTTAACTGTAGATGTTATTTAAGGTTATGGCTTGTACCATTTCAGGGAGGAATTCAGTTTTCCTGGTGTGGCAAAGGAAAAATGATTTTCTCCCTACAATTTTAGGTACTTACCCAAGACTCCCCTGGAATAAAAGAGAGAGTCACAGGAGAAAAAACAAATAGTGTTTAAATTTAATATAACATGTATACTTCCTGTACACATGGGAAAGACCCAGGAGAAACTGAGGAGGTATAGATGTGATCAAGCTTTTTTATTTTCCTATTAATCTGGGTTTTATTATAGTGGGTCTCAGCCAAGTATCTGAAAGTATAGAGAGAAAATAATTTTCCACCCCTGCATTGTTGAGGAAGTACAATCACAGCTCCTTGACATCTGAATTATCCTATCATAATGAAATGTCAATGTGCAAAGTGTGAGATATATATATAGATAGATTTATGCATATATCTCTATATATACACATACATACATATACACACACATATATAGTATATTTTACACACACACACACACACACACACACACATTTTATAGTCAATTTCAGGCCCTAAGTGTTTCTCAATCTTTAAAAATTTTATTTGTAGTTTTTGTAGAAGGCATTTACCAGTAAAAACATATGAAATAAACCATTTTAGAATTTTGTTGGTAATCAGTTTCCATATAGTAAAAAAGTAAACTTTTTGAAGACTAATACAAGCATAATGAATTTAAATATAACATTGATTGTAGGTCTTTTTAGATATCAATGGAGACAATGTATTAGTGCCATTAAAATCCCACCTCTTAACTTACAGTATTGTCTTTTTAAAAAATTATCTTTATCAATGATTTTTTATAGTTTTATATCTATTATGTACTTCACATTTTATTTTATTAAGTCATCTCATTTATTGAAATACTAATGATATGGTATTGTGGGTATCATTTTAACTCTTATCGCTGTCTATTTCTTTTTGTTGCAAAGTGCTATTCACAAATAACATTGGAATGCACACTTGATAAAAAATATTTTCTAATTTAACCAAGTAATGTTGACTCTCTCTTCCATGTATCATTTCAGTAACAATGTGTATAAATAAGAGTGTGAAATATTCTGGAGTTTAAAAGGCCAGTTTCAAGTATGGAGCAGCCAAATGTGCAAAACAAAACAGAAATTGATGGCTAGGTGATGTGGTGATAGAATGTGTATAGTTGGTATTGAGAAATTGCTTAACATTATTTTAAGCTGTTGGTTCTTAGATTGTATTTTCTAGATCACCATTGCCACCGTTTTTCAGGAGCTCGTTAGAAATGCAAAAGTGAGCCATATCCCAGACCTATGGAATCAAACTTTGCCTTTGGACCTAGCAACCTGGGTTTTCACAAGCCCTCTGACTAATTCTGATACTAGCTTACATTTGATAATCTTTGTTTTAACCCATTCATTCATTTATTCATTCATTCATCCGTCACATATTTCTACCTTCCTACCACATGTTAGGTACTAGATGAATATCTGGGGCTAACAGAAGAACTAATGCATGAACAATGGCCGTTTGAGGCCTTATTCTTTGAGAAGGCATTTTCATAACTGAGATCATTTAGACTTTGTAGCAACCTTGTAAGTCTAGTATTTCTGTTGAAATGTAACAAATTCCCCTTTGAGAAGGCAACAGGAGCACACCGTGACAACCAGATTTGTTGGAAAAGTATCTAGCTCTGCATAAGAGATTCCCAGGTGGTTGCCCAGGGGAGGTGATATCTGAGTTGCCTTAAAATTTGAATTGAATTTCCAAAGAAAAGGCATTTTCTTTGAAATGGCAACTTTCTTTGAAAAGGCAACTTTCTTTGAAAGTTGAAGGAAAGTAAAAGAAAACTAGAAGTTGCTATGTATCAGGTTATTTTCTAGGCAATTCATATTCTGTAATCTGTTTATCACAATAGTTCTTTGAGGAAATGATTAGCAATCCTATTTTAAAATTCTTTTTAAAAAATTAGAATCTGTAAGCCTAAATGCTGAAGTAATCATCTAAAGCCATGCAACTATCAAGCGGTACAGAAGGTATATCCTGGCCTGGACCCAGAACACTTTCAAATCCTTTCAGGTATGAAAAGAATATTTAGTCAGGAACCTTAGGACATTAAGAATGGTTGTAGTATGAGATGTGGGAAGATAGAGCTTAGTGCTGAGTGGAGACCTGAGTGACTGTTTGGAACCAGATTCTGAAGAGTTCTCTGATTACTCATGTCATGAATCCTGATATTTGTACTTCCAGGTTGAGGTCTCAGGGAAACTAGGAATATACACAGTAAAATGATACGACATCTGTGAATTAACATGAACTTCCTAGCTCATGGGTTGGCAAATTTAATGTAAAGTCTAGATACTGAATATTTTTAATTTAGGACACCATACTGTCTTTTTATATATATATATAAGATTTTATTTATTTATTTGAGAGAGCACAAGTAGGCTGAGAGGCAGGCAGAGAGAAGAGGAAGCAGGCTCCTTGCCAAGCAGAGAGCCTGATGCGGGGCTCGATCCCAGGACCCTGAGATCGTGACCCGAACGGAAGGCAGAGGCTTAACCCACTGAGCCACCCAGGCACCCCTCTCCCCCATACTGTCTTTATTGCAACTACACATCACTAGCACAAAAGGATCCACACGGTGGATTGAGCTTGCAGGGTGTACAAAAAAAGATGCAAACTGAATGTGGCCCACAAGCTGTTTGTTCATTACTTCATAACTATAATAACTCATAGGAAATTAAGAGTCAAGGAGACTTTTAAAAAGAGAAAAGAGAGAGGTAAAGGCAAGGAGGGAGACCCATTCTATGTAATGGGGGGTGGTGGTGGTTAAAAACGACTTTGTGCGTTTATTGCTCTGAAAAAGCAATCTCTCTCCTAAAGACCTGGATTTACCCTTATGCCATCTTCGTGAGATTTAGAAAAATGCCCATCTTTTCAGGCTTTAACACCAAGCTCAGTTGCCCCAATGCCCAATACTTTTGGTTAGGACACTTCTTGTACAGCTGTTCATGGCAGCCCTGGACACTTCATTAACCCTTCACCTACCTTTTGCGCCCCCCTGCAAGCTCTCATTTTTATTTGTAAGTAAAATATGTCTCTTATAAAATGTATTTCTGTAGCAGACTATTACATATTAAGTACATGACATCTTTATTTTATGTGTAGCAACAATCATTAGCCAACATTAATAAAAGCGTAGACCAACAAAAATTTTTGCTACATCATTTTTCTTTTACTTCAGGTTTGGTAACTAGTACACAACCTTTTCAAGACATAAAAATGCTCTGGAGCACCTGGGTGACTCAGTTGGTTAAGCAGCTGCCTTCGGCTCAGGTCATGATCCCGGAGACCCGGGATCGAGTCCCATATCGGGCTCCCAGCAACGTGGGGAGCCTGCTTCTCCCTCTGACCTTCTCCCCTCATGTTCTCTCTCACTTCCTCTCTCTCTCAAATAAATAAATAAAATCTTAAAAAAAAAGACATAAAAATGCTCAGGTACTTTTTGCTGAGCTGATAGGGTTAATTGAGATCAGCTTACAGTTAAAGGAATGAATGCTAGAGGAGGGGTTATAACTAAGAATATTGACATTCTTAAAAAAAATCCAATAGAGGACTAAGCATAGTGTAGAAAAGAATGAATCTGAGTAAAGGTAAGTGCTGAGCATCATGTTCATAGGTTGACATAAGTAGAACTATAGTAAAGATGGTTAGCCGAGAAAGTTTCTGTTAGCTCATAAGTTACAGATGACTACCTTGGTTATCAAGGTACCTCCCAAGTTATTCCTTGGGAACTTGTTACATATACCTTGTTAAATAAATGTATATACATTTCTCATCTTCTAATTTAAAATATTTGAACCTACATAAATTTAAGATTTTATATCTCTACCAATGTGTATTTCTTCACTGAAACCCAAAATGTTTTGACATTCCTTACTTCTTTCATTCTTGAGCTTCTGTGACTGTTAAACCCAAGTGGTAGTTCCATGATAATACAGCGATGTGTCACAGACTTTCACATTCTAGTATAACTACTTTCAGATTTTTCTTCCCCTGATTGGGAATTTCTTATTTCTTTCAAGCAGTAATTCTTTATCCATAAAATAGGATTTAAAATTCCTACTTTACAGTTGTTTGCAGGAGGATTGAAGGTAGATACAGTCAAGATAGGGATTAAATTATAGATATCATAATAAAATCTCAAAACGAAAAAGAATGATCATTCCTCATATTGTTTTTGAATTTTCAAATCACTGTGGAAAGGGTAAGCATTTATTGCTATAAGTGAATCTTACACTTTGTTTGAATTATTGATAATGTTTTTACTGTTCTGATATGTGGCATGCCTGACATTTATGTGCTTTTGGAATTCAAACACACTTCACTTAAAAAATTGAATTGCCTTTCCAAAAGACAGCATACCTTGTATCATATAATTACGTGATAGGGTGTGACAACAGAAATATTAACAAAATATTCTTTCACAAATTTACAATTATTCTTTCTCAATCCATGTTTATGATCTTTTCCTAACTATTGGTGAACCAGATATAGTATAATTTGATGCACTACCCTGTAATATCCAATGCAATGCCTTTTCTTCTTAGTAATAGAAAGTCTATCATGGAAAGTGATCTATTGGAATTAAGTTTTCTATGTAATTTACATAGGTAAATTTCCTCTAATACAGCTGGCATCTTAACACTTAAACCACTTCTTAAGAGTGATTTTATTAGATTGTTCAGACAGAAGGGGTGGTTACCATAGAGTTGAAGGGTAATAGCAATTAAGATAGTTAGGCAGAAGGGAGCCTGGGTGGCTCAGTTGGATAAGCATCTGCTTTCAGCTCAGGTCATGATCTCAGTGTCCTGGATCAAACTCCACATCAGGTTCTCTACTCAGCAGGGAGTCTGCTTCTTCCCCTCCCTCTATACTCTCTCTCTCTCTCTCTCTCTCTCTCTCTCTCTCTCTCTCTCTCTTTCTCTCTTTCTCTCTCAAATAAATACATAATAAAACTTTAAAAAAATGGCTGAACTAAAGGTGACTTTGATTCCTAGCTCTAATGTGAATAAAGATACTTTGTGTGGAATTTTACACTAATTACTTGATCTGTCTTTGCTTCATTTATAATATGAGAATAATGTTAGTTCCTACTTCAAACATTGTCTGTTAAAATTAAATTAGTTAACACATGAATATGTAAAGAATTTAGAAGTGTACCTGCCCATAAAAATTTCTCAGTCATTGCCATCTATGATTATGATTACTATATCCACACAGAAGTCCCTCAGGAAATTGAATGCCATCTTAGGAAATAAAGGATCAACTTTCCATCTTACATAATCTTGCTTTTTCTCCTTTATCATGATTTCCTGCCACACCCCTTTCTTAACCCAAACCTAAAACCTGGTAATCATCTGGGGCTTTTTGTGTATCCCTACCTTCCACAGCCAATCAGTGAGCATGTTTGTGAATTCTACTTTTTAAATGTGTCTTAAGTAAGGCCTCTTTTCTTTATCCCCTCTCTTATGATTATAACTCAGATGGCCATTATTTCTGATTTTGATTCTCACAGCTGATTCCCTTTTATATCTGATTTCATTGCCCTGATACCTGGATCTTTTCAGTAATATGTAGCATCCAAGATGGCTCCTGATGATCCTCATTTCTTTCATGCCTATTGTGGAGGCTACTGCAACAATGAACCAGAGTTTTACGTTTTGTTTCGTTTTGTTTTTCCTGAAAAATAGAATATGGTGTGATAGTATGTGACTTCTGACAGGAGTTGCAGCTTCCTTGTTGGTCCCTTGTTCTGTAGCCATGCTGGGAGGCCACTCCCACAGCCCCATAGAGAGGTCTGTCTAGTGAGAAACTCAGGTTCCTGACCAGTAGCCAGAAAGAACTTGCCAGTCTTTTGAGAGAGTCAACTTGCAAATGAAAGTATCTCCTAGCCCCAGTCAAGCCTTCAGATGAATTCAGTACCATCCAGTATACTGACTGCCACTATGAGAACCTTGAGTCAGAACCACTGAATCAAGCTGCTCTTGAATTCCTGAAGTATGAAAACTATCAGAAATAATTAATAAACCACCATTGGTTTGTCAGGTTACTATGTGTAGGGGTAATGTGTTTTTGCAGTATCTCTTTGGACCACTACATCAACAGAACAGTCCTTTGAAAATACAAAATCAGTCGTGTTACTTACATGCGAAAACCCTTCAGTAAGCTCTATTAATTTACCAAGTTAAAATCAAAACTCTTAGTGCTCATCAGATCTTTAATGATGTCCTCCTGCATATTTCTCCTGTTTCATTTCCATGTATTTTATGCTCCACAAACACATGAGTATACATATGCGCACACATGTGCAATATACCATCTTTATTCTTTGGAATATCTTCTTTCTTTTTGGAATATCCACGTGAGCATAGTCTGACTGGAATACTTCTCAGTACTAGTATCTTCCCTCTCCATAGCCTTCCTGAGTTTCCTGAAACACATATCCTCTAAGCTAGCATTGTATGCTGAGTACTTTCCCTAGTACACTAATTATCTTGTTTTAAAATATTTTTTTTAATGTCTGCTTAACTATTACCTCCCTTATTAGTCTTGAAGTTCTTTAGGGTCATGTCAAATACTGAATAGGTATCACTACATAGTTGCTGAATAGTTCAATTTTTTAATAAATTGTTTCTATTGTAAGTTGCTTAAGGGAATCCATATATGTCCCTAATTTTCTCCGGAGACATGTTACATGCATCCTTGAATTTCCTATTCAAGTTAAAGATTATTTGTCTCCACATGAAAGAGAATAAATATCTATATATTTTGGACCTTGCTGAATAGGGACCTTGATGTGGGCCTCATTAACCCTTAGGTTCCAATTTTCATTGGCTAAGATTATGTACAAATTCACAATCATAATACAATTTCACTTGCTTCCTTTATAATATTACTGTGGTTTGGAAGTTCTCATTAGTTCGTTATATTTGATTGTCCCTGTGGAACTTGGTTGTTTTGATTTTGGCAGTTTTTTATGAAGTATCACAGCTAGTTCTTGGCAGTCAGTTTATAAGCTTGAAAAAGGGAATATAAGCCAGAATTCGAATCTCCTTAATTGTTGCATATTACTGATTTAAAATATTTAGTCTTCTACTAGAGATACCTTACAAAATAGTGTCACAACAATAATGAAAACAAAACTTAATATGATAAAGAAGCTTTTACTCGAGAGAAGTTTCCTAAAAATAAACAATTACACTAAAATTTTTTAGAAAAAGAAAAATTGTTTTCAAATTTGATTAAGATGATTGAGTTAGCTGCCAAACTATGTATCTTAGATTATCCAGAAAATGTCAATTTGTTTCAGTCAAGAAATTAAAACAGAAACCTGTCATTTAAAGATAGGAAACTACTTAAAATTTTGACTTCATAAGTCATTTATTAACACATTTCTTGTTGTAAATATGTGAACCGAAGTATTGTATGAATCAAATGGTTTTTCTTTTTTAATTTAATTTAATTTTTATTTTATTTTTTAAAAAGATTTTATTTATTTATTTGAGAGAGAGAATGAGACAGAGCAAGAACACGAGATGGGGGAGGGCCAGAGGGAGAAGCAGACCCCCTGCTGAGCAGGGAGCCTGATGCGGGACTCGATCCTGGGACTCCAGGATCATGACCTGAGCAGAAGGCAGTTGCTTGACCAACTGAGCCACCCAGGCTCACGTGGTTTTTCAAGTAGAGAAATGATACACACATTTTCAAGTCTCAGCAATCCAAGTTCATCTAGCTAGAAAAAAATCTTTAGTAGAGATTTCTTCTGAGCTTTCAGAGCAGTAATTAAATTCCAGTCAACAAAGGATTGAAATATAAAAATACTATTTACTACAAATAACACTTTAAAATTATATTTTACAGGTCTTGCTGTGTGTATGTGGGGTTTTTTTGTTTGGTATTTGTTTTGTTTGTTTTGCAAAACATAGCCAAGGATCAATGCAATACTCAATGTTTCAAAAAATGATGAAAAACCAGGATTAATAAGCATTATTACTAAAAAGTTAGCATACATATAAAAATACTCATGTTTATAAGTCACATATATAGAAAATCATGGAAAAATATATTTGAAAATCATTAAATTTTACCAAATTAGGTATTTTTTTAAGATTCAGGATAAGTAACATAGCAGTATTTAGAGCATTCAAAATTAAAATTATTTCCACATTACTTTCACATATTAATACATTTAGCAGTTTAGTTACATTATCATGACTGGCAAAACAATAAACACTGGACAAGTAAAGTATACCTATTAATACTATACAGAGCATTTATCATATAGAAAGTTGAAATAAAATTAGTGTAACAATTGTGCTTCATTTAATAATATTTCTCTACTTGGGGTGATTCTGGATACTCATAACTTGTCAGAAGTCGATCTCTGGCTATAAACTTTAGTGTAACCTACCAAATACAAAGCCATTATGTACTTATTCTATGGTTCTACTTTTATAGTTCACATAGAAATATTTAAAGCAACTTAGCTATCATGAGATACAGAATTTTAGCCAGCTAATACATGGCTAAAAATGGGATCAGTTGTATATATGTAAATTGGAACCATTTACTGATGACCCATTTACTTTCAGACTGTTTGAAAAGTATATAGAATATCATGAGAAAAATGGCTCTGGTTTGTTACTTATGAGTTACAAATGCCCACAATAGTGCCTGTTACTTAAAAAATATTCCATGTATTAATTGAACAAGGACACGAGCTGGCAGTTACTTATATCTAAATTGGTTTCATTATATTCTTTATAATCAATGACTTAAGGCTTATGTGGTGATGATTGAAATAAGTAAACATTGCCCAAGAGGCATACTTTTAAAAGGGCAAATACCTGTTTTGATTTTACGTGAGATTTTCATTTAAACTTGTTTATATGGCAAATAATAACTGTGTCTGCTATGAGCCAGGCAAACCACTAGACTATGCTTCCTAAAATTAGGTCTAGGTTCAGGTTTTCCTAATATCCCTAGAACCTTCCACAACCAGACACCTGGTACAATTTATTGGATGGGCATATGCAAATACATAACTTAGTAAAGGTCACCTTAATTCAAACCCAGTCATCTCTTCATTACAGCATATTTGCCTAAGAAAAATGAAGTAGGTATTTTGGAAGTCTCATTGGTTGTGTGTACTCTGAATTCTGTGAAAATATATATAATAGAAATGAATGTATGGTTGAGCCAAGTTCTCTAGCTATTTAAGTTCAGAATCTGTCAAGAGAAAATGCTAAAATCAAACTGCAGTATTCTTCAAGTGGAAAGGTACCCTTCGAAAGTTCTCCGTGATCCAAAGGCCAAAGGACTGTTTTCTACCCCAAAGTATAGCAAGAAGGAATGTACCTGACATGAGGTTGTGGTGGGATTGATACTGTACTGTGTATTTCCATTCATTGTCCACTCTTGGAGTTAATTTGCAGCTTGGTGGTTCCTCATGGCCGTCTCTTCTGATTGTACTCTGAAGATCCTGAGAAAAAGCCACCCGCAGTGTATGAAAAGTTAGGGACAAAACCAACACAAAACAGCATAGGTTGGCTTGAACCCTTATTCAGTTTACCACAAGGCAGAAAAGAGCCGTATTTACAAAGTATCACTTCAACTTCTCCAGCTTCCAGTATCAAATCTGAAGAATTTAACCTGACTACTCATCTGTCTTCCTGGCAATTACTCTACTGGAAAATAGGGTGGCATCAACCATCTTGTTTGTTTATTTCTGTGGGAAGCGTTGAGTTACTCTGTGGGAGCAAACCTAGGTAAAAATAATAATTGCTATATTTAGTAGATAATGTTGGAGTCCCTCTAGTTCTCCCTGATTGGTTGAGCCACCAACAATACCATTGAACTTCAACTCCCAGGTCAGTTTAATGTTCCAAAGAAGCGACTGGCCTTTCACAGGTCCACAATGATCAATCGCACAATCCTTACAAACTTTTGATTATCAGCTTCAGATAGACTCAAGTATAGGCACAAGTACAAAGGTGCTCTTTCTTTGTGCCTTTGTTTGACAATAACATTGGTGACACTTCATTTTCCCTGACATTCCATTACCCTAGGTGTTGCCAAAACCTCAGTCTTTGGTCTATA
Organism: Ailurus styani; assembly: GCA_002007465.1. NCBI lineage: Eukaryota > Metazoa > Chordata > Mammalia > Carnivora > Ailuridae > Ailurus > Ailurus styani. Next base: position 30,354 of record LNAC01001672.1, read on the forward strand.
TTGCCTTACCCACAAGTGTATTCTACCATCATCCTCATCAGTATGTTTTTCTCTTTACTAGCCTTGCTCTTTCCAGACTAAGGTTACTGAATATATTGTTTACAGAGTAGATTGTTTGAAAATGCAACATTCATTGAGAGCATTTCTAATATAAATATTCATAGAAGAACAATGAACTTGGTGAAATATTTCCATTGTTCGTTCACAACAATTAGTTTATATACTTGTGCATTTTAGGCAGAAATAGTAAGAGGAGGGAAATACTGAGATGAACTGTTACTTAAAATGTCTGTCTGTGAATGTATGTATATCCATGTGTGTTATTGCATATTTTGAGAAGTTTTTAGACAGTATCAAAAATTATACCAGTGAGGTTTTGGAGATAATTTTGTATTTACTGATGCACATTTGCTTGCTATGGCATAAAAAAATGAGAGAATCAAAATATCTTTGCAAATAGACATGAAAAATCTTTTTAGTTATTAGAAATCTTATCAAAATATTGTCCCAAAGCCATGTCGTCAGGGTATCAGAAATATTTGCTATTTTTCTTCTAACCTTCATAAACAAGTACCCAGAACTTTATTAACACATTCAAAGAATTTGAGATATTGCTCTTCTCCAATTTTAAATGGGCTCACCCACTGAAAATGGTATTTTTTAGCATTTGTTTTAGTAATAGGAAATCTCACTTTGTAATATTTAGGGAACATACACTGAGTAGGGTAATAATCACAAGTAGTACTGCCACAAGAAAATGGAAACCCAAACATGAATTCATAGGGTCTTTAAAAGGAGATTTTGTACTATACCCTCCACCCTCCTTTCCAATTCTAATGAATTGCTGAGTCTAAGAGTATTTTGCTATGCTTATTCTTTGGAATCTTTACTGTCCTTCCTTTTCTTGACCAGTTTAGTTTAATTCACTTCAGCAGTTTGGTGACTGATTTATCTCTAAAAATAAAAAATAAAATAAAAAAAACATTTCCTTTATGAATAATTCAAACCTTTGCTGGTTATAAAATTGCATCTTTGGCTTTCTCCATAGCCAACTGCTTCTTTCAAGTAGGAAATTCAAATCCCTGAGTTTGTATCATGGGTCTCACATCTGGGGGAAAAAAAATAAGACCTGAGATTTGTTTTAAACATTCATTTACTCTTTATAGGTCCCAGGATTTGCTTTTTGTTGTTGTTCATCAAAAAATGAAGTAGTTAATGTTTTCTTCAGATTCTGTGTTCTCGGCGTCTTTTTGAAAGCGTTCAAGTTTAAAGAGGAATAAAACAGGAACAAAGTGCTGTAAATCAATTAGGATTGAGAACATCTGCAAAATTTAGATGTTAATGTATGTTTTTGTCTTACATAGAGGAAACAACTGGTAATATTCATAGTATAGGATTCTACAATCTTGAAATGTATTTTGGCAATTAATTCTGCATAGATGAGATACATTTCTTCTTGTTCTCAAGGCCTTTTTAAAATTTAAATCATTTTAAAGATACTGAGATGAACATTAAAACTCAGTTTAAACTTTTATACTCATATTTAAGTGACCCCAAATTTATTTTACCTCTTTTCTTATGAGAAAGAATATACACAAATAACTTTTAAAAAAAAGTTTTGTGTGTATAGATTGTCTGATATTTATCTGTTTTTCACTTAGCTGAATAAGGAAGCCATTCCTTTTCTTTAACAATATATATTTTAGTTAAATATTCATAGCATTGTTTTAATATTGTCCTACTGATTAATCCAGTTTCAATTTACTTTAAAAAATACATTAAATTTTTCTACTTGGCATACATAACACATTTCAATGTCTTTCCCTTTTTTTTTTTAAGATTTATTTATTTTAGAGAGGTGGTGTGGGAGGAGCAATGGGAGAGAGAGTCTTAAGCAGACTCCATGCTGAGCATGGAGCCTGATGTGGGACTCAGTCTCTTGACCTTGACGTCATGACCTGAGCTGAAACCAAGAGTAGGATGCCTAACTGACTCCACCACCCAGATTCCTCAGTCTTTCCCTTTTAATACTTGTCAAGTAGACCAGAAGTTCTCTCCAACCTATGAGTCAGAGTCAGTATTGACTGAGGATTCAAAGGAAGTATGGGCCAGTATGCTATGTAATGGGACTATCACCATTAAATCTGCTAATTATCTTAATTTCACTTTCAGTTGTTCCTCAAATGCATTTGTGTACCACTAAGAATAGGCTATAGTTAGTTCTGAGTTCTGAGCTGTACTTAGGTTTTATGCTGGAATAGTTTCTTCGGGCTTACGATAATGTATAGTTTGTTCATTTCTACCTGTAAAATACAATATATTCCAATTTTGGACAGTGCATGTAGTTTGCAAATAGCTTTTTTAACTCTAAGGCAGTTGGGGTCAAAAGATAGTTGAAAAGACATTGTTTTCAGTCCTATTTTGAGCAAGAGTGCTTTTTGTTTTTAGACTTTTGATACTTGGATGGTTTTTTATTTTCCCCAATTTTTAACTGCTATATGTAGAATCAAACATATTTACTTCCTTTGGACACAAACCAAATTCTCTTTTCTCTAGCATATTACTCTTAATGACTGCAAAGTTTTTGTCTCTTGTATAGAATGAAGCCAAGGAAATCTTTGATGGCTCTAAGAGGTAATCATTATTGCTGGTCTTTGAGCCTCTCCAGATTAGTTCTTAATAGGTTTCTACATTGCCTGGGCCTTTATACCCTGCCTTGTGCTAAAATGGTATATAGGTGCCCCCACAGTGTGAATACATGTATATGTGTGTATCTTTGGTTCTTTTGTCACACAGTGCAACTGTTTTCTCTGGTGAGAGAGAAAAGAAAATTTTTTAAAAAATCAAGAAACCCAAGACAGAACAAATCACCCAAAAGAAAAGAAGCAAATAAAAACCTTATTTCCATTTCGGTTAGGAAGGTAGGTGCAGGCTAATGGATAAATCTGCATGGTGTGTTTTTTCTCCTAGTATATTGACAGGTAAATTTCATTATTTGAGGAAGTTAACCACATTTCTCAGGATAGTCAATCGGCTACTTGAAACAGCATTTGAAGTTAGAAAATTAACAATTATACAGCTGTCATTTCTATCAAGCAATGAAGGAAGTGGGACACTAATTACCTTCATGCCTGAGTTACAAAGTATTTTTTTCTTCCTATTTCACATAAGTAAGTGGTATGGTATTTTGCCTTCTATTGCCATCTCTTCTTGTGACATTGTTTGCCTATTCAGCCAGTGACCATAGTGGTGAGATCAATGTGTAAAGAACCTGGGTTCTAGAGTTACATTGATTGGAGTTGTGTTGAAGGAGATGTGTGACACTGGACAAGGTTCACAAACTCACAAAGCCGCAAGCTTTGTCACTCTTATGTATGAAAAAGGATCATAATAGAGCTCACTGAGGTAATATATTCACAACACTTCAAAAAGTGCTTGGCGTAGGGGCACCTGGGTGGCTCAGTCAGTTAAGCATCCAACTCTTGGTTTCGACTCAGGTCATGATCTCAGGACCTTGGGATGGAACCCCAAGCAGTGCAGAATCTGCTTTTCCCTCTCCCTCTGTTCCTCCCCCTCCTGCACTTGCTCACGCTCTCTCAAATAAATAAATAACATCTTCAAAAAATCATTTAAAAAAATGCTTGGTGTTTAGCAAGTGTGCAATAGTTGTCAGCAATTGACATCTCTTTCTAATGTCAGTGTTGCATTGACATGTCTGAAAGAATACTCCATATGTACTTATGTTACATGAACTATTTGTTGCTGGAGGCAAGAGAAACTATAATTGTTAAATAGCCTGGACTAACAGCCTTTTTTTTTTTTTTTCTCAGTGCAATGTTCAGTAAATGACAGGATAGCTTGCCTTTTCCCTCTGGACACTAGGAATTAGCTGGAATTCTCAATAAATTTTCATGTTTCATTTGAGCTATTAAAGAAGTATTAGTTCATTTGGGGAGAAAGTTTTAAGCACCTGGAATAGGAAAAATAGAAAAATCTTATTCCATCTAGTTGCTGTCTTTTATCCTAATTGTGGGGTCTATTTTGCATCTAGAAACATATTGCTAGGCAGAAGTTCTTAATCCTTCTCTTGCCAATAATATAGATGACTGTAAATAAGATAGTTAGTATTTGATTTATTTTCTACAGTATTGGAAGCAAAATGAATGTGAAAAATAGAAAGATTTTTCTTACTTTTGTGTCCTTCAACACATTCTTAAATTCGTGGGAAATTGGAGTAATTAATAGTGAATTCAAAAACCAGTTCCAAAGCATAACTGTGTGTTTTGATGTAAAACTTATGTCCAGGTCTCTGGATAATTTAAATTTTGAATTTGTCATTTGAGAATAATATGTTAATTCTTTTCTAATCCACTAAAACAACTTCTGCTTGGCCAAATTTCGCCTTTTATGATTTTTCCAAGTACGCAGAAAAATCATAAAAGTTTTTGGGGCGCCTGAGTGGCTAAGTGGGCTAAAGCCTCTGCCTTCGGCTCAGGTCATGATCTCAGGGTCCTGGGATTGAGCACCACATTGGGCTCCCTACTCAGCAGGGAGCCTGCTTCCTCGTCTCCCTCTGCCTGCCTCTCTGCCTACTTGTAATCTCACTCTCTTTGTTAAATAAATAAATAGTCTTAAAAAAAAAGAAAAATCATAAAAGTTTTTAAAATTCTTTTCAGATAAGGTAGTAATGAGCAATGCTATACCTCCCCAAAAGAATCTTTGGGATTGAGCAGGCCTGGTGGGCAAAAAAAGACATTTTTCAGTCAATTTTGTTACATGACTAATGTATTGCCAGTGATTGATTTACCATCTTGTTTCCATTTGTAAAGAGACAATAAGAGATAACCACATTTCTTGTCTTAAACTCATGCATGAAAATGTAACTAACATATATCTTAGTCATTCTGTTCACTTCATTCACTCAAGATTTAACTCAATATAAAACATATATATCGAGGACTTACCATATAGCAAAAATAGATACTGGGTTTGAAAAAATGTAAAGGAAGAAGTCCTCATCATAGGGAAGTTGCCCTTGATACCAGGAATCAGCTATTAAATGTTCCACAGGAGCACCAGGTGGGAAAAATGGTGAACCGCAATGATCCTTCTGAAAGAAACTTTGGCTCTTTCAGTCACATGGGAGGAGGAGTGGCAGAGGAGAAAATAATACAGGTGGAACATTTAAATTTGATTCAAAAATATGTGCAGTCTAGGGACAATGGCTAGAAGAAATGTTGATTGAAAGCCAGATTGCCAGGGAATTATAATGCCAAGATAAGGAGTTCAGGCTTTAGTCCAATTCCTCTGTTATTAATAGTGGCATCAATTTTATTTCAACATACATTTAATTAATGACCATTATGTATAAGGCAATGGGCCAAACATTGGGGATATTTGGGAAATGGGCTAGGTGTGGCTTTAGCCTCCATGAAGTCTATAGTCTTATTTCTAAAAAATATTTTAAAGATTTTCTTTATTTATTTTAGAGGAAGAGAGAGCACGCATGTGAGTGGTGGTGGGGGTGGTGGTGGTAAGACAGTCCTGGAAGTAAGGTATTGTCCTCTGAAAAGTATCTATTGCCAGTGACTCTGAGTAAGGTATTTTTCTAATAGAGGTCACCTTTGTGTTATCTTTCCCTGGTATCCATGTAAAATCACCCATTTTTTTCTTACTGTCCCATCTCTTTTTCTTCTGTCCTCAAAAAACTAGATGGATGTTAACTAAATAGACTTACTGTGGTGATCATTTCATAATAGATGCCTATACTGAATAACTGTTGTATACCTGGAACTAATATGATGTTATATGTCAATTATTTCTCAATTAAAAAAAACTAGTTTTAATTGCAAATATGATTTAAAAAGGGACTTGGTTTTAATTACTTTAAGAATATTAAAGTGCTTCATTGGAAAATCTTCTTAGATCTCCAAATATGAAATTAAGAACATACATTAATTTTAAATTGTTCTCAGTCTAATGACTGTGCTATTTGTCAGGATTGGACTTTGAATTCAGATGCATTGCTAAGCAAGGAAAGGAAAAACTAAGCCTTTTCAGCGTCATTATATTCTTTTTTTTTTTTAATTTTTTATTTGCCCCGGGGGTACAGGTCTGTGAATCATCAGGCTTACACCTTTCACAGCATTCACCAAAGCACAAACCCTCCCCAATGTCCATAACCCATCCACCCTATCCCTACCCTCCCACCACCCAGTAACCCCCAGTTTGTTTTGAGCATCATTATATTCTTACTTAAAATGAATAAAAGCCTGCTAAGTGATTTAAGAATTGAATTCAACAGAAGTAACTTTTTCACTTTAAATTATGTGAGTATCTATCAGAAGATGGGCATTCGACAAAGAAAGAGATAGTGCTAATTGGTATTTTACTGTCTATTTTCTTGTGGAAGTATTCTTGAAAAAGTGATTTGAGGCTTATAGAGAAAGAGAAAAAGAAAGTTTCTCACAGACTGTCTCCAGTCATTGCTGTACTCAAGGGTGTAAGATGCTCGAGATTAGAAAGATTTGCCATTGACATATCGAATAACTCAGTGGTCTATAGATAACACATGTTGAGAGTCAAAAATTGCTTTAGAAAATGTGACATGCCAAGGAATTATTGGAAGTAAAGTATACAGTTAAGAATTTCAATCTCAAGATACCAAATGTCATATAGACTCCTCAATGTAAAATAATTATTTCAAGATAGTGAACGGGTTGCTGCTAGTGGAATGCTATGCCATGAAAATAGCAAGCAAGATGCAGAAGGTCCAAATTTGCTGCAGCAAAACTAAATAGACTGAAAATTGCTAACTCCGTGTGACAATTCAGATTAGATGTGATCTTTTCCACTTGCCAAAACAGACTATTCATAGGCAGGTTTTCTGCTAGCTGGATATTGTATAAGTAACCAAGTAGCTGGCTGAGATAAGCTATTTAGCATTTTTCATTGGCACATTATTTGTGCTTGTTATCTTATGTTCTATTAGTTCGTTCTCCTTTAGGTGGAAAATGCATCATCATTGTTCTTGTCATGGCGTTTTAGATCTTGGATAGTTGCAAATTAAATTAGGTTACATGCCCCTTTTTAATATAGCAAACACGCACTTAGCTTTCAAATTTGATCCTGTCACAAACATATCCTCCACTTATAGATAATTTTAATATAATATAAATATATGGACTGGTTTCCCAAATCTTGTTTTCCCATGATTTTATCACCATAGCTCTTTCGAAATTTAAGTAGATATTAGAGATTCAGATTGCTTTATTGATATCTTTCCCAAATTCCTCCTTAATGACTTTTTACAGTGTATGAATTAATTATATGTGTACTCTTTTGTCTCTGGGAGGGAATGTCCTCAGAATCTAGAAAATCTGCTTAATTCTTGTGATTTTTCAGAATGGGCAATCTGGTCATAAATATGGTTTTACATTCAAATAAGTATGTGCACCCTAACAAGAATGCAGATGCACGTGGACCAACATAAATATTTGTCAGATGCATGGATATGTTGCTAACTTAATCACTATAATTTAATCAAAACAGGGTAAAACTATAATACTGGAAAAATGTATGAAACAACTATTTTGAGGCATTAGCAACAGAAAATGCAGAGTAAACATTTTTTCTCATAGAGCAGTGTTTATGGTTTTTACCAATCCACACTTTATTCATAAGACCTATGTGATAAAAATCACCGTGGATTGACATTTTCACCTTCCAATTCAAGCAGATACTAACAGGAGATTTTAAGAAGTCCACATCCCATGCCACACCCAGATTGACTAATGTAGGAAATTTGGGGCAGGATCCATGCATCAGGACTTTTTAGAGTTTCCCAGCAGGCTTGCAGTGTTGCAGCCATGGAATCCATGATCTTGACTTTGGCCTGAATAAAATGTATAATAAACACTTTTGCTTTTATCCCATAACACTTACTTTTAAATCTTCCCTTTTTATGCTTATCACATTGCATTGAAATTATTTTGCACTGAAATGATTTTGTCAGTCTCCACTCCCAATAGACTGAAAACTCTTTCAAGGCAGGATTAGTGTCTTATTAATCATTGTATACTTCTGCTAGCATCCATCGTAAATATATTTTCAAGGAGATAATGAACTAATGATTTTATTTTATTTTTTTTGAAGACTTTATTTCTTTATTTGACACAGAGAGAGAGAGATCACAAGTAGGCAGAGAGGCAAGGCAGAGAGAGAGGAGGAAGCAGGCTCCCTGCCGAGCAGAGAGCCCGATATGGGCCTCGATCCCAGGACCCTGAGATGATGACCTGAGCCGAAAGCAGAGGTTTTAACCCACTGAGCCACTCAGGTGTCCTGAACTAATGATTTTAAAAGTGATTGAAACGTAACAGATTTCTACATTCAGACATGGTGGGAAAATTATAAAACTGGGCAAAGTAGATGAAACAACCATTTACAGACTGGATAACAAGTAGAGTAGGATTAATATATGTGAGTGAAGGCAAACAAAGTGATTGGGTTTATGACAGGAAGCACTTTCTAGCTCATGGCAGAGGGCTGGAGCCCAAATAGAGAATAAAGAGTTCTTGTAAAGTTTGGGAGATTGAGATTGTAGTAATAAAGTAGCTAGAATTTGTGAGGCAGGATATCAAAAAAATTGCAAAGAGAATGAACTCCAAAAATCTGTATAGGAATCTGCTTGAATATTTGGTTGAATACTAAGCTGTACGTGTATAGTTTATAATATTCTAGGTCAAAAAGAGTTGAAGAAATTTGTGACCTGTAGTGAGGCTAAAATTAATCAATAGAAACAGTTGCCGAAATGTAAGTAGCAGAAAAGACCCTCAAAAAGCTATTATAAGTGTTTTATTAATTTAGCCAAAGTTGTGAATATTATAAGAATCTTATAGAAAAATTATGAGAAAGAAAAATATAGGAATTCTATAACTGGAATATACAATATATGAAATGAGCAATAATAGTACAGATTGAACAGATTAGAAAAGATCAGTATAGAAGAAAATATCTGAACTGTAGATAGGGTGATATAAACTGTTCAAACCAAAGCATAGTGAGAAAAAAGACGAGATAGATAGATATCATGTATATATGTCTGTCTGTGTGTATGTGTGTATATATATATATATATATATATAATAGATGACTATATAACAAGTAGCACAAAGGACAACAGGGCGATACGTAGAAGTATATTAGTATCAAGTTCTTATGTATGAAGTGATAGAATACTGACTTGTCACGTATTATATTTTATGGATGCATATTATAAACTGACAATAATTTAAAAAGGAAATAGTTATTCAAACAATAAGTGGTATAAGAAATATAATGAAATACAAAAGTAGTTAGGAATGGAACAAAAGTAACAATGTATGAGTCAAAGAGAAAATAAATAGCAAGATGATAGATTAAAATCCAAGCTTATCAATTATTAAGTGAATTGTACATAGGCTAAAAATTCTAATTAAAATGCAGAAAGTAGATAAAACTAGAAACTAGATAAAAATATAAATAAGACTTGACTATATGCTGTTTGCAAGGCATCAGTATGAACCCTAAATATAAGAACAGATAGGATAAAAAGAAACCGATGAGAAAAATAAAATATACAAATCATAATAATAGGAATGCTTGAAAATCCGTTATGGTTAGACAGTGGAGACTTCAGGATAAAGAATATGACCAAGGTTAAAGAGAGTTATTTTGTAATTTCAAAATAGTGAATTCATTAAAAACACACAACAGTACTGGGACACCTGGGTGGCTTAGTCAGTTAAATGTCTGCCTTCAGCTCTGGTCATGATCTCAGGGTCCTGGGACAGACTCTCACATAGGGCTTCATGCTCATCGGGAAGTCTGCTTCTCTTTCTCTTCCTTTCCCTCTGCCCTTCCCCCTGCTAATGCTTGCTCTCTCATACCACTCCTGTGTGCGGCCTACTAATAAATCTAGGCAGACAAGAAGAAATCACTAACAGAACTAAAGGGATAAATACAAAAATCATCAGTTATTGTTGTAATTTTTTTTTAAGATTTTATTTATTCATCCAACAGAAAGAGACACAACAAGAGAGGGAACACAAGTAGGGGGAATGGGAGAGGGAGAAGCAGGCTTCCCACCAAGCAGGGAGCCTGATGGTGGGGCTCGATCCCAGGACCTTGGGACCATGACCTGAGCCGAAGGCAGATGCTTAACGACTGAGCCACTGAGGTGCTCCATATTGTTGTAATTTTCAACACCTCTCTCAGTAATTTATATTATAAGACAGAGAAGCAATTAAAGTATAAAACATTTGAATTACACTAACATTCAACTTTCCCAAGTGAATGGGCTTTTAAAAAATTTTTTAAAGAGAGGGAAAGAGAGGATTGGCAGAGGGAGGGGGAGAGAAAGAATCTCAAGCAGGATTCTTGTGCAGTGTGTAGTCTAATGTGGGGTGCAGTCTCAAGACCCTAAGATACTGACCTGAGCTGAAAACAAGAGTCGGACTCTTAACTGAGCCATTCCAGGCACCCCCATTTTTTTTTAGAATAGTACAGAAAATAGGTACAGAATACATATTCTTTTCTCCTACAGATGGCATATACATTCACCCATATAAACTATATTCAGAATCATAAGGGAAGCCTCGGCGCACTTTGAAAAGGATTGAAAGTACATAGGACTTGTCACTTGGTCAAACAAATTGGAAATCAGTAGCAAAATATATTTAAAAAATTAGGAAATACTTAGGAATCACACACTTAAGCATAACCCATGGGTAGCAAAGGAAATCACAAATGAATTTGGAAAATGCTTTGAACTAAATAAAAAACTGAAATCAGAATTTGTAGAATGCAAAAAGCAATGTCTCAAAATGTATGGCCTTAAATACTCATTTAGGACAAATTTACAAAATTAAGTATCTAAGGAAGAGGTAACAACAACTCTAAACAAAATCTCCTGGAAAATAGAGGCTAGAATCCTCCCCGACTCATTTCATGAAGCTACCATAATCCTGATACCAAAACCAGAGAAAATTATGAACAAAGAAAACTATAGATAACTATACCTGATGAGCCCCCAGAAATATCTGTAAATATTATCAGAAATCATTCTGAAATATATAGGTTTTCTTTAATGCGAAGCAGTAAAGCAAACTTTATCCTATGAAGCAAGGTTTTCTTATTAAAAAGTCAAACGATGTAATTTACCATATTGATGTTGAAAAGATACCAACATAACATATGATTATCTCAGTAGTTACTGTAAAACATTTTCAAAATGAAAAATAATTTATTTAAAAACTTCTCAGCCATCTAAGAACAAAATTGAACATGTCCAACCTAAGCAAGCACATCTGTGAAAAACCAGCAGCTAGCATAGCTTGTGCTGAAAAAGGGAAAGCTATATTCCACAGATTGGTACCAAAGCTAGTATATTTCCACCTCTATTCACCATTGTGTTAGGATTCATAGACAGTAAGTCAAAGTAAAAAAATACACATCTGTGAAGATAGGAGAGGAAGAAGTAGACATGTCTTTATCCAGAGACAACATCATTGCCTATGTACAAAATCCAAAGGAGTCTACATCTAGGAGTCTACAAAGGAGTCTCACCCATCAGGAACAAATCAGTGATTTTAGCAAAGTCACAGAATACTAAGGCAGTATAAAAAAATGTGCACAATTAAATGAAAGTTAAAGTATTACCATTTACAATTGTGTCAAAATTAAAATATTTAGAGAGGAATTTAACACCTTATGCCTAAAGACTCTACACTGAAAAAAAATAATGAGAAAAAATTTAAAAGACCTTAATAAATGGTGAGATAAATCATGTTTATAGAATGGAAGACTCAGTATTGTTAAGATGGAAGTTTTTCCTAAATTGCTATATAATTTCGATGCAATCAAAGTCCTAGCAAGCTTTTTAAAATAGGAATTCACAAGTTGATTCTAAAGCCATATGAAAATTTAGAATAAAGGAATAAAGCCACATTTATACAGTAAATAGAGTTTTGACAAAGGCACTAAAGCAATATAATGGGGAAATAAAGTTCTTTCAACTAATAATGCTGGAGCAGGGCGCCTGGGTGGCTCAGTGGGTTAAAGCCCCTGCCTTTGGCTCAGGTCATGATCTCAGGGTCCTGGGATCGAGGCCCGCATCGGGCTCCCTGCTCGGCGGGGAGCCTGCTTCCTCCTTTCTCTCTGCCTGCCTCTGCCTGCTTGTGATCTCTCTCTCTGTGTCAAATAAATAAATAAAATCTTAAAAAAAAAAATAATGCTGGAGCAGCTGTATAAAAATAGGGATTAAAGTGAACATAAACATCTACCAGAGTCAAACACATAAATTAGTTGAAGATGGATCATAGGTCTCCATGTGGTATTTTAAAATGTGTAAAATTTATATCATGAAACAAGAATAAAACAAAAGATTTCTATAAATCAAAAATAAAATAGCAAACAGCCTGACAAAAATGGGCAACAGATTTGATCAGGAACTTCCCAAAGGAAACAATTTATTTAAGGTCAAAGGCGATATTAAAAAGTGCTTTATATCCTTGGGCCTCAGGAAGATAAAAATTAACATAATGACTCCCATTATGTATGCATTACAGTAGCCGAAGGGAATCAGACCAACAAAATCAAGTTTTGTAAACAGTATGAAATAGCCAAAACTTACGTATGTTGCCCGGAGGAGTCCAAAATGGTAGGTGAAACTGCTAAACAAATGTCTTGGTTTACTAGTATGTGTTTTGGGAGCCATGTTGTTGGGGGCCAGAGCCGATGGCCAAGAATTCTTGAGATGCCTTTGGTGCAGAAAGGTGGTTTTATGAAAGCAGGAGGACAGGACCAGCAGGCAGTCCCAGCCGCAGCGCTGGGTTTGTGAGGATCAATGTATTATATACTTTGGGGTTGGGGGAACTAAAGATAAGGGAAGTTCCAAAAGGATTTTCAAACACTAAAGACTCTCAGGATCCTGGAGGGCTTGCCATTGTCAAGCTAAAGTAGTCTCTCCCTCTAGCAAGGCATTAACATTAAGACAGTTGGGAGTTTCCTGGAGGAAACTTATACTCTGTGTGCTTCAATTATCTGTCAATGGGCTGCACGTTGTATGAACATTTTTTTTTTTTAAGATTTTTATTTATTTGAGAAAGAGAGAGCGACAGAGAGCACTAGGGAGCATGAGCTGGGAGGAGAGGGAGAAGCCAGCTCCCCGCTGAACAGAGAGCCTGATGTGGGCCTCGATCTCAGCACCCCGGGATCATGACCTGAGCCGAAGGCAGACGCCAGGTGCCCCAGAACATTTAATTTTATCTACATTCCTTCTGCTTTGTTTCCCACCTCATTAGGGCTGCTGTAACAAATACCACAGGCCAGGTAATGTGAGCGACGGAAATTTATTTTCCCACTTTTCTAGATGCTTGAATTTTGAGGTCAGGTTATCCATGGAGTTGGCTTCTTTTGAGGTCTCTCTCTTTCCTTGGCTTGTAAGTAGCCATCTTTTTTTTTTCTTTTTTCTTTTTTCACATGATCTTTCCTTTGTGCATTGTCCTAATTTCTTTTTAGAAAGACACCAGTCATAACTGGATTAAGGCCCACACATAAGACCTCATCTTAACCCAATCACCTCTTTACAGTCTCTGTTTCCAAATCCAGTTACATTCTTTGGCACTGAGGGTTAGAATTTCAATTTATGAATATTGAAGGGACACAATTCAACCTATAATACCTAACAAAAATCACAATTCTGTTAAATCTAACTCTTCCCTAATTTTACATTTATTTCAGGGTAGTTAATGAGAATTTAAAAGAAAGACAACCACCACAGTGATCGGTAGACGAGCCCTTCATAATTCCCAGAAATCATACCATTTTCCTCTAGTCCACTTATTCTGACTCTCATAACAACTGTTTCATACCTTCCCTTCATCCAATACCTCAACCTTCCCTTCTATTTTGTCTCTTAATTAACAGCCTTTAGTTTTATTTCACTGAGCACTTAAGCCTCTCTGGAAGAAGATTCATAATTTCACACCATAACATTTCCTCACCTACCTACAGCTTTGCACCTCCCTTCAGTCTCCCCTCCTGTTTTTCTGGATGGAATTCCTCTGTTCCCAATATAGGACAACAGGTGTACCCTATAACAGATTTCTGTCTAGATTACTTACTCAAGGCCATTATATCAGCATTTCTTATTGTTGTCTCCTGCATCATCCTTTTCCCCTTGAGCTTGCTTGTTCTGTTGATCCCACGATAATGATGATAATTATTTCAGCTTAAAATTTTTTTTAATCCAATCTGTTTGTTTCTCTAGATTATTATTCTCATTCCATCTCTCTTCTTCCTTTTATGTGTCTCCGTTCTGGAAAGTGCATATGCTCATTATCTGCATTGTTTTTCATCCTGATGGCTCTTAAACCCACTCCCAGTTAGGTCTTTCAACCACTACACTTCCAGAACTACTTTCATAAAGTCATTGATGATCTACACATTGCTAAATGTGACATGCTGATCTTTCTTAACTTAGCAGCAGTATTTGACAAATGTTCACACTCTTCTTGAAACACTCTTTTCCCCAGCTTTAGTGAGATGCAGTTGACATACAGCATTGTATAAGTTTAAGGTGTACAATGGGATGACTTGATATGTGTATCTATTATGAAATGATTAACAAAGTAAGGTTTTTTAAAACATCCATCACCTCCAGAATTGTGTTTGTGTGTATGTGTGTGTGTGTGTGTGTGTGTGTGTGTGTGGTCAGAACATTTAAGATCTATTTTCTTAGCAACTTCCAAGTATATAATGCAGTATTGCTAACAATAGTCACCACGCTGTACATTGGATCCCCGGAACTTCTCTAATAATTGGAAATTATTAAATTAATTAATAGGCACCATTCTACTCTCTGTTTTATCAGTTAGACTAAAACAAAACAAAACAAAACAAAAAACTTGACTATGGGGAACTCATTAGCTCATCTCAGCCACTTGCCAGAACCACATGAGTATTCTTTCTCAGGTCCTTGGCTTCCTAGGTAGGTCTATCATTAAACCTCTTCCCCTTTAAACCCTTCAACTTTGGTGTCAGAGAGCTTTGAAAGTAATCTCTGAGTTGACAATTTTATGATTTATAACTCCAGCCTGAGCCTTCTCTCTGAACTCCTCTATTATACCCAACTGATTACTCAGCCTCTCACTTGGATGGGTAAGAAACATTTTGCCCTTAACATGAATACAACTCACCTGTTATCTTGGCCCCCAAACCTATACCTCAGTCTTTCTCATGACAATTACTAGCAATTCCACCTTTCTAGTTATTTAGGCTGAAAATTTTGGAGTCAGTTTGGACTCCTGATTTCCCCATGTCCTTTATGCTATCTCTTTATGCAAACTCTGAGATATAAATGCAGAGTGTGTGCAGAACCTTATCAATTCTCATCCTTTTTATTGCCAAGTCCAAGGCATCAGTATTTCTCATGTGGATCACTGCAGTTGTCTCTTCAATATCCTACTTCTCGCCTTGCCTAACTTCTCTCTTCTCAGTATAGCTTGCACAGTGACCGTGAAAAATAGATCAGGTCATGTCATTTCTCTGTTCAATCAGAGTAGAAGCCCATACTATTATAGTGGGCTATAAATAAGTGTCACAAACGTTTCCAAGTCCTTGCCCTCATAATCTGTTACGTCCATCTTGATGTCTCTTCTCTAGGTACTTGCTTTCTTTGTGATTCCTCTAACTCTCTAAACATGGTGTGCCATTATGTTCCTAGTGTTTACTTTTGCCTCTGCCTGTATTGTGCTTTTCTGCAAACATACATGCCTGACTCCTTTATCAACTTCTCATTTGTATTCAGATATTACTCTCTAGATAGGGCCTTTCTTTTTTATTTTATTTTATTTTTTCAGTGATCCAAGATTCATTTTTTTACCACACCCCGTGCCCCATGCAATAAGTGCCCTCCTTAATACCCACCACCAGGCTCACCCATCCCCCCCCCCCCCCCCCCCCCCAAANCAGAGTCCACAGTCTCTCATGGTTCATCTCCCCTTCCGATTTACCCCAATTCACTTTTCCTTTGCTTCCCCTAAAGTCCGCCATTTTATTCCTTATGTTCCACAAGTAAGTGAAACCATATGATAATTGACTTTTCTCTGCTTGACTTATTTCACTCAGCATGATCTCCTCCAGACCCGTCCATGGGCCTTTCTTGATCATCCTCTTTAAAAACATCAAACCCTCCTCAGTATTCCCTTCTTCATGATTTCCATTCCTCCATAATACTTACCGCCATCAGTCAAGAGATAATGTTGTATTTTTTTTCTTTATTCTTTCTTTTCCCACAATAGAATTTAAGTTCCATGGACATAGGGAATTAATAGATACTAAACATCTTTATTTTTCTGATTATTGCCTCTATTATATAGCATCTACAACACTGTGTCTTTCACACAGTATTAATTCAATAATTAGTCTTTGAATATAGGGCAATCCTCTAATCTGAAGGAGTAGTTTACTGAGGTTTTTCTTTAACAGTCTCTCCAGATGGATTTGATCCACATTGAATCTGGATATGGAAATACAATGAAGTGAATCTAACTTACTGTGTTATTTTTATACATTAATATAATCAACCCTGTAATATTCTGTAAGAAATAAAAATATGGGTCATTGGTTCGCACAAAAAGCAATATTTATTCCAGTTTTACAAGACATGTATAGCTATTTTATACTTTGTATTTTAACAAATTAATTTAAAAATATATTTGTAAACAAAGTTTAATTATCATAGGGCAAATCACTGCACCCTATTTTGTAAACCTCCAGGAAACCAAATTCAAACTATAAATATTGAAAGTGACCCCCTTGCCTTAAACAGCACGGATTGAACCACTGTGATCATCACATTCACACTTACCTCGGCCAAGCAAAAATTATAATGGTGCGTGTTATTCATGACTTTTCAACAAAGAAAATGAAACCATCTTTGAGCTAAATAAACATTTAACATATTATGTCTGTTTGGTTTTTAAATCGTTAACATTTAGGTCTTTGAGGGCGCCTGGGTGGCTAGTGGTTAAACTTCTGCCTATAGCTCAGGTCATGAGCCCCGTATCAGTATCCCTGCTCAGTGGGAAGCCTGCTTCTCCCTCTCCCACTCCCCCTGCTTGTGTTCCCTCTCTCGCTGTCTCTGTCAAATAAATAAATAAAATCTTTAAAAAAAACCAAAAACATTTAATCTTTGATTAATTCAGACTAAATGATAACTGAACAATATTTACCATTAGTTCTAATTTAACAATAAACATGAAAAGATAGTTATTTATGGATATATTTATAAATGTATGTAAATATATACTTTTAAAAATGTTTAGAGTTGCCCAAATAATTTAAGGCTATTTCAAGAAGCAGAAACAATATTGGCTTAAGCATCACAAGGTCTAGATTTTTTTTTTTTAAACTGCCACCGTTTGAACTTGACCTGTTAGAATTAGAGCACATGATGATACAACTTAGCTCCTCAGTCTTTTTGTTTGTAAATGTTAAGCCAGTTTTCTTAAAGCTCATCCAACTATTATATAAGTGTTATTTTTACCATTTTACAAAGTTTGAATCTCTGAAATTAAATCACACATTTCTCATGTCATTTTATTTTCTTATAATCTTCACAATGAATCTAAGAAATAGAGTTCCTAATGTTTTGTGAGAAAGAAAATACTTTACATTTTTCCAAAATTCCTCTCCCCTTAGTTAATTCTTGCTCATCTTTCGTTCTCAATTCATTTGTCACTTCCTGAAGGAAAATTTTTCTGATCGCATTTCATATATTATTGTACATCAGCACTATCCATTAGTGTTTTCTGCAATGGTGGAAATGTTCTATATTTTGCTTTTGAATATGGTAGACAGTAGCCACATGTAGCTTTTGAGATTACAAAATGTGGCTAGTGTGATTGAGAAAAGAAAGTTTTAATTTTATTTATTCTTATTAAATTCAAATTCGAAGGTACTAAATCATAGATAGCTAGAGTTTATCCTGTTGGATAGCACAATTCTAGACCATAACCCTTTCCTTTACTTTCTTTGCCATCATTTTGACCTTGCATTTCTTACTGCAATTGCTTGACTAATTTCTTGCTCCACCATTAGAGTATAATCACCATATTTAGATAGGGCCATGTATATTTATACTCATTTTTGGATCTTCGGGACCTAGCCCAATAAATGGTAAAAAGCAAGTGCTTAATTAATAACTTATCATGGTGTGACTGATGCATTATGCAGCACAAGGGATACCTTTTATTTAGTGTGTATAAATGTGCCTTTCACGGAATAGCTCAGTGTAATGTGGCCAATGCAGTGACATTACAGAGTGGTTCTGAACCAGATAGGGAAGGGAGGGGAGTTTAAGTGATAGTGAAATATATAACAGAGAAAGGGCCATTGTCCATGCTTCCATTTCTAAGAGAGTTCAGTGATTAACAAAGAAGTATTAAGATGTATTATTCAAGCATCTAGAGTTTGTTTGAGAATCACCCAACCATTGACTTCTATAGGGAAATACTAATTTGTGTATTGACAGTCAGCAGTTTCAAGACAACATGCTTTATTTTTTTTTTTTAAAGATTTTATTTATTTATTTCACAGAGGGAGAGAGATCACAAGGAGGCAGAGAGGCAGGCAGACAGAGAGAGAGGGGGAAGCAGGCTCCCTGCTGAGCAGAGAGCCCGATGCGGGCCTCGATCCCAGGACCCTGAGATCATGACCTGGGCCGAAAGCAGAGGCTTTAACCCACTGAGCCACCCAGGCGCCCAAGACAGCATGCTTTAATCTAGGGATTTGCATTATACACGTGAAGGCCTGAAAGAAAGAAAGAAAGAAAAAAAACACCAGAATTTGAATCACAAGATTCCTTAACATAACGTGTGTAGCATTCAGTTGTGAACTGTATATGACATATTTCTTTTGCTTTTATAAAGTTTCCTTTAGATAAATTTCTGTATTTCTAATACAGACTCCCAGGGTATTTCCATACAGGTAAACACATGCTGCCAAAAGGTCAGAAGTGCTTTTACTTGGGCCTTAAATACACATATGTTCACATATATTGTACCACGTTCGATTTTTTTTTTGCTCTTCTTAATATAATCCCTTTAATAGATAAGTTTTTCATTTAGAGTAAAAATTAAGGGCGCCTGGGTGGCTCAGTGGGTTAAAGCCTCTGCTTTCGGCCCAGGTCATGATCTCAGGGTCCTGGGATCGAGGCCCGCATCGGGCTCTCTGCTTGGCGGGGAGCCTGCTTCCCCCTCTCTCTCTCTGCCTGCCTCTCTGCCTCCTTGTGATCTCTCTCCCGCTGTGAAATAAATAAATAAAATCTTTAAAAAAAAAAAAAAATTAAGTCACCAAGCAGAGGCCTTCTTCAGTGATTGTTAATTTTCCAAGAGGTAAACACCTTTTAATTTTTTTCTTTAGGCTACTTGTAGCAAATCTCTTGATTCCAACTTACTTCTTTTTGACCTTTCTCTCTGACTCATTCTACCATCACCCACCAGATCTGTCAAGAAAAGGAAAGTTAATAACCAGGTTCCAAGCCAAGAATGAGATTAGATTCACACTCAAGCAAGGAAAGGTGAATTTTGAATTTTGAAAAGAAGCCCTTCAAGGGTCATGTAATTACTAGGGTGTTATCAAAAAATTATTACTGCTGCATATTCCTCATTTGGGAGGCGAGTGCCACAATGCCACAGGGCAGTGGAAAGTTATAAATGGTGACATGCAAATGAGTCAGGAAAGCACATACATTGGTGTTCTGCTGCCCCATTTGCTAATGGAAAATGCAACATCAGAAAGCATGCCTTTCATGGAGAATGACATATCTAGGACATTGGCTGGGATTTATAGTCAACCATCTTTCTGCTGCTTCATTGGCTTTTACAATTCATTTCAGTTCTCACTTATAGGAAAAAATCATGGTGCATAGATTAGCATATATCCCTGTCATGCTTCTTTTGGCTGCTGCTTTTACTTGTGATTAATTTTTAAAATTCAACTAATTTATTTATGTGATAGTTCCTGAAACTCATGACTTGGAAAATAATTCTGCCTTCATCAAGACTTGTCTCCATAACAATACTCTTACAGGCATTTTCCTAAGCAGTTGTTCTGCTCTTCAGATTCAACCTTGCTTTAAACATCCACTCTCTTGTTCTAATTGAAGAGTCCTGTTTCAGACTTTTTATTGTCTAGCGATAGGAAAAAAAGGATTAAAAAAAAAAAGTCATGCCTTAGGACTAATGTATAAAATAAAAGTTCTGGAAATCACAAATCATTTGGTGCTTCCTATATTAGAACCTTAATTCTTAGGAAAATGTTTTATTCAGGTTTACTCAGCACCTTGGAGATACCATTTGAATCTTTTGAGATTTGTGCCACCCTTATTTCTGACCCAGTTTTTAAAATTTTTCAGGCATTAAGGTGTTAAGGAACTACTACTTTCTGTATGTAAATTGGAAATCAAAACCATTTGGAACTACCCTTTTAACTGGTAGGGGTAAGCATTTTATTTTACTTTTACCTAGGGTAACAGTGATGCCACAGATTATGTACCCTGGAACCAAATAATTGTGCAAAGACTAATTTCACTTTCAGAGGCTTTTTATAAAGCTCTGAGAACAGGTAGTATGTGAATATAAATTAAATCGTTGGTGTTGCTGTTACATTATATTTCTGAACATAGTATCATAGTACAGTTTCAATACTTATTTAAAACTTTCTAAATATTCTTGCTTCTGTATAAATAAAATCAAATACACATAAAAAAGAACAAAATCGAGGTGCCTGGGTGGCTCAGATGGTTAAGCGTCTGCCTTCCGCTTGGATCATGATCCCAGGGTCCTAGGATCGAGCCCCACATTGGGCTCCCTGCTTGGCAGGGAGCCTGCTTCTCCCTCTCCTGCTGCTGCTCCCCCTGCTTGTGCTCTCTTGCTCTCTGTCAAATAAATAAATAAAATCTTTAAAAAAAACAAAATTATCTTTTTTGATCTACATGACCTAAAGTCATGTATAATAGCTAATAAGGAATTTTAAAATAATAAAAATATAGGTACAATATATTGTTTCTTAGGGTGCCACTTTCTATGGTAATATTTAATGTTACAATGACCATATGAGTTTCAGGTTACTCGAAATTATAGATTATGGTACTGATATTTAGTTTAAGTAATACTTTCATGACCCTTATAAGTAGCAAGGGTGGAACCCAGACTCATGTCTTTTTGACTCCAGAGCCCACACTCTACCATTCTATTTCAAGGTCTCCATTTTTTTTTTTAATTAGATAAAGAGGTCAGCCTGATTCAGTATTTTCGAAGGCTGACAGCTTTATTGCTGAGGAAACATTGTCACGGTAGAACTAAAAATAGAATACTCATTATAGGACTTGCTAACAGTGCTTCCCTTTTATAGATATTAGACCAGTGGTATAACTCTCATAATGACAAATATTTCAAGAAAGATGAGGGGGCGCCTGGGTAGCTCAGTCAGTTGGGCATCTGCCTTCGGTTTGGGTCGTGATCCCAGAGTCCTGGGGTCGAGCCTCACATCAGGCTCCCTGCTTAGCAGGGAGCCACTTCTCCCTCTCCCCCCTGCTTGTGCTCTATCTCTTTCTCTCTCTTTCTCTCCTCAAAAAAATAAGTAAAATCCTAAAAAAATAAAAAAGAAAGATGAGTTACCCAGGACTTACGGAATAGAATGGAAGTTGAGATCAGTGACCAACGGTGTGTATGAGAGGATTCCTAGCCTACTACAAGGAAACTTCCATTCTTAGCATCCGTTTAGGCCAACAAAGACCTGGCCTCCTATTTCTGATGGCTTCTTACAAGGCTCACACCATCAGTAATCCTCCTTCTTTTGTGTCTTTAATTATTCTCATATCATAGTCACTTTCACATATTTACAGTAAGCTCAAATAGCTCTGAAACAGGAAATTTATTTTTGAACCAGCACTACCGTATATAATTTTCCCTTAAATATCATATTCTTGGAGATAGGAATCTATTCTTCCCCTTCATTCCTCAGTCTTCTGCAATTAAGGACCAATTACCAACACTTTAAAAATGCTATAAAATCTATCTGGAGTATATCTAACTCCCCATCCACTTCTATTCTTAATTTGGACCCTATCATCTAACTTGTTAGTTATGTTCATAGCAATTTCATATCATTGAACATTGTAGTATAAACATTATTTAATGGAAAAGGAAAGCAAGGTGTTTAAAAATATGCTTTAAGAGTGTCAAATAAAAATCCTTTTATTTTAGGGTGACTGGCTGGCTCAGTCAGTAGAGCTTGTGATTCTTCATCTCAGAGTTTACGCCCCATGTTGGGCATGGAGCCTACTTTTAAAAAGAATGTAAAAATAATTTTGTTTAAATCCTTTTATTCTATAAGGAATTTAAATAATACACGTTTTGTTTAATTATATGTAGCTATAATGTCTAAAAATTATTATGGAAATCTAGAATTTTTACGATTTAGAGGTAGCTTCTTAAAAACAAAACAAAGGAACAAAAATCTAAGAAAAGTAAACTGTTTTTGCCAATACCACTCAGTAGTAGATCTAAGTAAGAGTCATACTAACGAAATAGCTCTAGTTTGATCTAGATTTTCATCAGGGTCTCTTTATTTTCCTATCAACATTACACAGCTTAATGAAGCTAACCACACATTGAATTTATAAAGCACAGCATCTTTTAGACATTGTCTTTGGTTTGCTCCTTTACTTTTTTCCAAGTCTTGATGTCAGTTTACCATGGTTATCTTATTTCACAGTTTGTTGCTTTATTCATCGATTATGTTTTTGTTCGGCTCTTAATGTGAACACACCTATTGAAGAGAAATTCTTATACGATATTTCTGTAACACATTACTGTTTTTCATCGTTTTTTCCTCCCTTGCTCTCCAATATCACTCTTCACTAATTACCTTCCTAAATGTCAAACTCCTTTGGCTATTCTCCTCTAATGCTGTATTTTCCTTTGCTATAACTAAAATTCAAAGAAGGGAAGTTAAAGGGAGAAATTTTATACTGTATTGGCAAGGAAGGACAAGAAAGCTTTATGTATTGAATGACTTTCAAGTTCTAGTACCAAGTGACAAGATTATACTGATTCTCTTAAGATGCGAGTTGGTATTACGAGTTGAGCTGTGACCACTAAAGAAATATGCTGAAATCCTAAGCACCACCACTCCACCCTCCTCTGCTTCCAACCTGTGAAAGTGACCTTATTTGGAAATAGAGTCTGCAGATATAATGCAATGAAGATGCTATCCTTAGGATGTGTCCTACTCCAGTATGAATAGTGTCCTTATAAAAAGAGAAAAACACCATGTGAAGACAGAGATACACAGGGAGAATGCTATATAACAGCAGTGGCAGAGATTGGAGTGGTGCATCTACAAGCCAAGGAATTACCACCATTAATATTTATCACCATAAGCTAGGAAGAGGAAGGAAGGATTTTCCCCTAAAGGTTTCAGTGGGGACATGGGCCTGCTGACAACTTTGTTTTTTTTCTTTTCTTTTCTTTTCTCTTGTCTTTTCTTTAATTTTCTTTTCTCTTGTCTTTTCTCTTTTCTTTCCTTTTTTACTTCCTTTCCTTTCCATTCCATTCCTTTCCTTTTCTTTTCTCTTCCTTCCCTTTCTTTGTTTCATTGGTTCTTTGTTTCTTCCACTCATTCTTTCATTCATTCATTATTCTAAGACCTTTATTAATAGGTGCTTGCCATTTGTTGACTTTTAAAAAAAATCAAGTTGTAAACTTTTATTACAAATTTAAAAAGAGGTTCTTAAAAACTTCAACGTGATATATGAATCAAGTTAAAAAACCTTTAAAGGTGTATTGAGAAAAACTAGGTTTCCCTCAAAACATATTCGTTGTTCACAAAAAGGGCGTCTTTATGTAAAAACGATTAAAAAAAAAAACCTCCATGTTTCGTAGAAAATGTAGATAGTTCTAGTTCTATGGTCAGTGGGCAGAAAGCCAGCATATAAGGTCTTCAGCTCCCATCTTTTGTTCATTTCTTATTGCTGGAATTTGGTATTTGTTTTTTCTTGTTGGATGACTAAACTAGATGACGTTAGAGAAGGTAAGCTGGCATTGATTCAGTTCCCACCTTCTCAGCTTCCAGAGCAGCAGGTGTATTGGCTGGTTTTATCTACTTGCCATCTTGTTTAGGGATTTCTGGGCATCTGTAGGGGTGCTTGAAGTTGCAGTGGTACCAATGTTGAGGTGACTGAGTGCTGACCTTGTAACTCCCTGATTTCCCTTCCCTTCTTCATTCCTGCCCTCTCTATCTTTGGCGAGATGACCCAACAGAATCACAGTCTGTAACCCCCATACATAATCTCTCTCACTGCCTTGCTGTCCTGAACCCTGGTTGTTGGCATCATGCATCCCTTCTCCCTTCACAAGAGGGTTGGAAAACTGTCATCACCACCCTTAGGGTCTCCCCGTGGAGTAAGGCGGGAACCATCACCTGTAGTAGGGCCGGCGCTGTTGGTCCTGGCCTTAGAGTACTCACTGACCCCTCATTCTTTTCCCTGCTGTCACTATTCTGCTTATTCTGCTTGTATTTGCCTGGAGGACCCCAGTGACTTGGATAGCATCCCTAATGGTTAAGATGTGCAGCATGGTAACTGTCTTCTGCTGGAGGTCCACCATGGCCTGTCACATATCCTGTCTTGACACCCTTTTGGCCTTGAATAACCTCAGACTCCACACTTGCTTCATGTCCTATACTGTGAAGGTAATTCCTTGGCTTATTCTCATTTACAGCAGTCTGGTATACAAATATATCTTCTTTAGTGTCATTCTTATTGATAAAACCATTCGTGTTTCTTGCACTGAAACATTGTATTTTTCCCAAAACCTTCAGGAGTAGCTTTTTTGACACCACCAGCAGGCACCACTGATGTGAGGCCAACCAGGGCCACTGCTCCCTGGTGCACAGCTTGGTGTCAACATCAAAGCTGGGGGGCCAAGGGGAGGTGGTGTCTGGCCTCACAGCTCATGTTTGTGGTGATAGTGATTGGGGCCTACTTTGGCAGCTAATGTGGCGTCAGTGGGGGGCAAGGCTCAGGGCTCTCTTTGCTCCACTCTTCTCTCACTAAGCCTAGAACTCCTGACACCTTTATTTCATTAAGACTTCTTGCCTCCAAAACCATAAGACAATGCATTTCTGTTGTTTGAAGTCAGCCAGTTTGTGGTACTTTGTTACAGCAGCCCTAGGAAACTAATCCAATTGATGACCTTGGCTTACATTTGTTAAATGCTGTATGTTGTTCTGTTGGAACACCCACACAGAGATGTCCACACACTAGGGAGATGTAGAGCAGACAGTAAGAAACACAAATCCAGTGTTTAGGGAAAAGGTCAAGGTTAGAAATGTGGCTCTGGGGAGCTTCAGTATATCAGCCATAGTTGAAAACCTATGAAGAAGACATACATATCGCCTTGATCAAGGTCATTAGTGCTAGCCACTATAACAACAATAATCCAAAAATGTATGATAATGTAATCAAGTTTTCCTATTTACTTACCAGTTTAAATAGATTTTCATCAAAAGGTCTTCCACATGGTGAGCCAGGAATCCACATCATTTCACCTTATGACTCCCCTCAGATTATTGGATTCTTTGTATTCAGTAGTCCAGTGAGCAGAGAGAGAGACAGTAGGATCATGTAAGATACTTTATGAACCAGGCCTAAGTTCCACTAGCTACAGCTCAGTCACTTTCCCTATAAATTAAATAAATAAATAAATAAATAAATAAATAAATAAAGTTACACAGAGGAGTGTGGGAAATAAAATCTCCCTGTTTGATAAGATGAGCATCTCTTTAGATTCTATCACAGATGGGCACAGAAACAAATGTATGCACGTTGGGAAATGATCTGCACATTTAAGCAAGTCCAGTCAGGATTCTAGTATGTTCAGAAGAGAGGGAGAGTAAGACCATTTTTGGCTATGTGAAATCAGAAAGTACAGGCTGTTTGGGTAGAATATTGAAGAAACAGTAAAATTCAACAAAATAGTAGTAGAAGGGAAATGACCAAGTGGGAGAAAATTGAATGAGTAGAGCCACAGAGGGAGTGGATCCCAGAATTTCTTCTGAAAATAGCATTGGGACAGTTAAGGCACATAAACCAGAATCCAGGTAAAATCAAAAGGGGATATTTATATATCCCTAGTTAATGCCCAGATCAGTAGTAGGTTCACCCTTTCACTTTACCTTTGCCAAGTGGATTTAAAATTCAGCAGACTCTAATTTATTGAAATTTACTACTGAAGTGAGAATGACAGTTATTTCTTTCCACTTCTCAGTATGGGACCGCAGTTTTATTAGAATGCTTGCCCTCTGAGCTCAGCAAGGAGCATGTTATAATTAGATGAGTATTACAATAGAGATGCTGTTAATGGGATTTTTGAGACATAGTGAAAAAGAAAACCTACAAGAGTGTCTCCATTAGACTCTATATAAGCAAGGGAAACCTGTCTTAGGAGACCACTAAAGAAATCAGCAGGAGTTAGTTAACTGAAGGTCAAACAAAATGACATGCTAAGCCTTGGGGGATTCTGTTAAAATAATCATGGCAGGTAAGGAACTGAGTGGAGGTGCCTGTGCATATTACTAAGATGAAAATGAAGATGGGAATTAAAACATCACAAATGCCCTCTTTATTTTTGTATAAATGGGAATTCCACCTCTCAGTAAACAATATTAACATATGTTATTCTGTACACTGAAAGTGTGAAATCACAGGGCACCCTTTAATGCACACGTTCCATAAACAATATTTTAAAAATGATTCTCACTTGAGCTCACATAACCTCTGCCTACTTTTTTAAGCATATATATTTTTTTCTGAATGTATAAAAAATATTGTTAGAAAACTTAGAAAAGGAAAAAAAACATAAAGCACATAAAATGCCACAATTCCAAAAAACTCACATTTTTGTTTTTCTGGTAACTATTCATATATATCATATTAATATATCCACTATGATAATTTAGATCTGTTTTTCTATCCGGTAGTTTTCATTGAATATTTTGGTTTGGTTGGTCCTTTTTTTCTCATTGATTTCATTTTTTTCATTATCTTAGAAAAATCATGTGAAACAGCTTTAAAAATAATTACAGGAACTTCCATCTAATCTATCTGAATTTCCTCTAAGGGAAGTTAAAGAAAATGAAGTCAATTATTTTTTCCTCATTCAGCACAAGTCTGTACTATCGTTGTTCGGGTACAGAAACTAATATTCCCCATGAAGATAAAGCACACATAGAATGAAGGAGCACCGGGCGCCTGGGTGGCTCAGTGGGTTAAAGCCTCTGCCGTCGGCTCAGGTCATGATCTCAGGGTCCTGGGATGGAGTCCCGCGTCCAGATCCCTGCTCGGCAGGGAGCCTGCTTCCTCCTCTCTGCCTGCCTCTCTGCCTACTTGTGATATCTCTCTGTCAAATAAATAAATAAAATCTTTAAAAAGAAAAAAAAAATGAAGGAGCACCACGTGGGTTGAAGCCTTCCTTCTCCATGGGCCTGCCCTTTGGCATTGTAGGGATTCCTCTAAATACCCCTTACTTATAAGAGGTCAAGGTGAGAAAGGGCTAGGAATGAGCAGAGACTTTATCCCTTGTTCACTTTCTTGATTTCTGCCTCCAAACCTAGACTAACTGGAATGAGACTCTGCTCATAAGTGCTGACCCTTTCAAATATTCGACTCCTGTCCCCAAGATTAAAAGGGTTCCATTCGGATTTGCTCTTGCCCTAGCATTTATCTCTGAGTAACCACAGGCAATTGATCCTGGTATTCAAACTGACATGACTTGAGGATTTCATGCTGTACAATGTTGGTGATAATTTACAGCCCCAGGGGAATATGAAATAACAGAATTGCCGCAACATCAATGTTGTGCTTTTTCCCACTTGACCTGGCAAGAAACTAGCAGCTGAACCAGGAGAGAGGACAACTAGGTGTTACAAAGGTGAAAAAATATTGTTCTAGTGCAGGCATTTATCCCAATAATGGGGTGATTGTAGACTGCTTGTCATGTTTGACCATAGCGTAGATTCAGCAGTATTCCTTCCTCTACGCCTTTCAGACTTGGATGTTATTTGTATAGGACTAATACATAAAAGACTAACAGACTGAAAACACATCCTTTTTGTTTCTTAATGCCTTTATAGACTTAAAATAATGTATGAAACTCAAGTATTTCTATATATGCTATCTTGAACCATAAGCGTATATGAAAATTAGTCTTTTAGTAGTCAATTGTTAATATGTCCCCAAGAAGCTTTACTGCCATATTTAGAAGTAGAGAAATGAGGGATGAATTTAGAAATTTTGCTGACCTAATTTGAAGGGATCGATTTGTATGTTTTCATAAATCCTGATTTGAGGGTTACAAAGTTAATGTGTTGGTTATGGTTGTGTCAAGTCAGATGTTAAAATTTTTCTTATAAAAAGTGACCGATAACAATACACCTGGATAAATACAGGATTAATAATTGAGAATTATTTACGTGCATGATTTCCATACATGACTCATGGTACATCTTGTGCCAAAGAATTGCATTAGAGTTGATCAAGATTTGAAATATGGTTCCTGTCAGTTTGTAAATGGTCTTTGATCACAAATTACTTCAGCTGG
The DNA here is from genome assembly GCA_002007465.1 of Ailurus styani. NCBI lineage: Eukaryota > Metazoa > Chordata > Mammalia > Carnivora > Ailuridae > Ailurus > Ailurus styani. Next base: position 59,060 of record LNAC01001672.1, read on the forward strand.
CAAATATTAGAGTCCATTTTTCTTTTCTGCTTTGTTTACATTTTTTCACTAAAGTGCTTTGTGTTTGTTTTGGTGGTGTTCTACTTATTTATTTTTAAATATACAAATATACAAATTCTTTGATAGGAAAATCAATTGCTTCCTCCAAAAGCATACAGAAGGGGAATCAAGATTTTGAGGAGGAAGAAGGATGAAGATAATTAAAGTAGACACTAAAAAGCAATGAGCACAATCCTCATTTGACACATTTATTCTTTTGGTGTCCTGAGATCTTCCATAACTAAATGACACTGCATGATATTCTTCATAATTTTTAGGACTATACATTATAAAATTTTAAAAGAAATTTTTAAAATATATCCTCTTAAGTAATAGCTATGACTGTTTCTCCTCTGGTGGACTACTACATTTCCCATTGCAGAAGACAGAGTAAAACCAGGTAGATTTAAATGGGTATATATATATAAAAAAAAAAGTTAAAAAAAAAAAGAAAGAAATGGCATAATATCTAGTAAAACAAGTGATCATGGAATTTTGGAATTACACAGAAATCAGAGAGAATTTGCCTAGCAAGGCATATTTCTCTGGTTTGTTGGTCTCATAATGACATTATAAAGTTATAAGTATTAATAAAAATGGAATCACTCTAACTGCATTCTTCTTAGTAGTGTTCTTACGAATTAGAACCTTTTCAAGTTTAATCACTTAAGCACATGGGCATCTTATAGTTTTGTGTCCTTTTAGACTCTTTTAAGAGTTTAGTGAGAAATAAATAATGAGAAGTCCCACATACTCTGCAAACTTTGCTTGAAATTTTTCCTCTTCTCTCTTCTTAACCTAAGTTTCCAAACCCACATTTGAAATCCTTGCCTTGAAAATATGTATTTAAAATTTTTCCCACAATCATACCATTTTGAAAACAGCCAGATACTTCTCTTCCACTGAAAGCTTCATATATTCCAACTTGTATCCCCGTTATGGCCAATAGTAGAGATTTCGTTAATTCTTTCAATTCCCGATCTTACGTATATGTCAGATTTTCCATTTTTTAATTTTTTTTGTGCACTCATTGTGTATTTTGGAATGGTTACTGGTAGTACTAACCTTACAAAATGAACGACATGAGAACATGTTTTAAGTTGTAAAAAGCCTTAAGAACAATTATGCAGAAGAGTAAGCTGAATATTACAAAGCAAAGAATATACATATATTGAGTACTCACTAAATCTCTGAAAACGTATGTGTTAAATATATTCTTTGCTTTGTAAATATATATATTCTTTGCTACTTAGCATATCATGATAGGCACTTATCTCTGACCATATGGAATAGCACCTCGTAAGATAGCTTTCTGTCTTAGAAAAAGGAGAGTGTTTTTATAATGAATTTTATTTCCATTGATAGAATAAGTTTTAGCACTGGAGGCAAATCAGAAAATGCTTTGTTTACTATTCTTCCACCGACCCCTCCCCTGGCCTACAAATAACCTCATTATATCTTTCATCTTTCTGTTGTGGTCACTGATATATCCCTAGTGCCCAGAATAGTGCTGGGAAAATAGCAAGTAAGTGTTCTCTATACATTTTTGAATGAAGTAATTAAAAGAAAATCTGAGTTAATCTAGATACCGTCTAATTTATTTCCTTTTATTTCAAAACTGAACTGAAAGTAAGAAGATAGTACTTTACTATCCCTTCTTCTTCATGTAAATTCACTTGTAAGCCCACCAAAAGCAACCGTCTCTGGGTACTCTTCAAATAAAACTTTTCTTGATGTCCCCATGCAAGGACCAATTCCAGAGCTGTGTTCTCTTTAATGTTCCAGATGGACTTCCTCATGGCAGTTGACTCTTCGGCTTCCTTCATTTTTGAAACTCCTCCCAGAATTTTATAGTGAGAAAAGATCTTAATTTCTCTCCTCCTCCTCCTCACTCGTTATAATCCCATATTGACTGATGCCTTCTGTGAATCTGTTTAATGACAAGTTTAGGGAGTGGTTAAAAGCATTATTCTGGAATCTGACTGTTCCGTTCAAATTCTGGCTCCCCTACTTACAGGAGTCTCTGAGCATGCTCCTAAATCTCACTTGTATGTACTACAGACAGTACTCACCACTACTTACCACTGACTAGCCCTCTTTGGTTCATATTTAGAGTTTTGCAGGTGTGGTTATGATTTTGTAGCACTAAGTTAGATATTGGTAGAGGCCAGAATGTAACATGTATCAAATAACGGTGTCTTTTCTAAAATTATTTCATTTTGTTTTTCAAGTAATTGTGAAGGAAATATTCTTTTTTCATCTCAGTAGAAGTATCTGAAGCTCAGATGAGCCAGCTACCTTGATCCAGGTAACACAGTACAATTAACGACAGAGTCGACTTTACCATTATTGTCTGGTTTCCCACACTTTATTTCTTGAGCACTTCAGCAATTAAACCCTTTGGGAGGGAAAAGGCGAAAGCACTATTTGAGGGGGTTTCCTTGGGGAAACTGAAGTTATAAATATGACCTGAAAGGCCATTGTTATTGGCATCTTACAAACTTTATGGTATCTCAAGAAGATTATGTAGCTGGATTAGGTAATGAGATTGTAAATGTCTCTCAGTTAAATTAGGCGTTATCTGAAACCAGTTCATTGCATGCCAGCTCTTGAAAGCCTCTGGTTCTTATAAATCATGATATACAATGACTTCAGCTAAAGTCCCTGCTAAATTTAATCAAGAACATTCTGTACAATGGACTATCCTTTATGTAGTAGTAGGCACTAATGACTGGCTTGCATAGATATATTTATCCTGGTATAATCAGTGAGGTATTGGCATCTGTCTGCTGTATTTCTTGAGCTTTAAAACAAGCAGACAAGAGGCAATCCAAACAGTTTATTTCCACATAACTGAGTAAATAACATCAGATTCTAAAATGTAGTCCTTGCCCACTCTCAGATGATATGACCCAATCTAGGAAGTGACCACAAAGTCCTTGGATGTGATTTAATATGAATTGTGGCCCTACTTCATAGAATAACATTTCATGATATTACTTTGTGATTAGACTACTGCAGGGTTCTTTTCAAGTAATTTTTTTTAATAGTTAAAATGAACTATTTCCAGGCTCTTCTCCATGCAAAGCAGGAGAAATATAAAAGCTCTTTTTGATCTGGCATCTTGTATTAATTTAAATTGAATCTTCACTATTTGAATTTATTGCAGCAGATGTCCTCAGCTACCCAATTATTTTAGCACAATTTGGCACATATATAATTTTAAAAGATCTTGTATCTAGGCGAAGCATTTAATTTCCTACCAAATTAATCCCTTTGGAACATTACGTTGGATGCCATGGTGATTAAAAAAAAAGACTCTTTCATAACAGCAAGTTGCTCCAGTAAATACCCAGTACTCTGCACAAATGGAAGATCTGCATTTATTTCCTCTGTTGTATATGGTGCAGGTTTTCTTATTACTAATTATGAACTCTTTCTCAGCTATTTTTAATAACCATGTATGCTGTGCCCTTTCCTTTCTAATTCTGGGTTTTTCTGTTCTCCTGTTTGAAGGAGATGACATGCTTTTCTTGACCCTAAAAGGGCAACGAATGTGGATGAAAGCAGAATTCCTCAACAATATGGTCAGGAACAGGAATGATAACATTTAAGATTTTGCTTAGCTGAGTGACATATACCTCAATATGCATTTTTAGTAATTAATTAAAATAAGTTAATGTGTCCCAATTACTGTTGCCGTGTAACAAGTCATTCTAAAAGTTTTTAGAGTAAAGCAACCATTTTATTATGTGCACAGACTCTGTGGCTTAGATGCTTAGATATGGCATAGCACAGATGGTTTGACTGTGATCCTTGTTGTCTGGGCCCTCAGCTGGCAGACTCAAAGACTAGGGGTGACTTAATGGCTGAGAGCTATGAAAATCTGGAAGTTCTTTCACATATATGCGTGGCAGATAGCCTGATATTATTAAAAGTCTGGAAATTCAGCTGGGAATGTTGGCTGAAACACCTGTATACAGCCTTTTCCTGGTATTTTTGGTTTTAATACCATGGTGGGTAGTTTTTTGAGGTAAAACATCTTAGAGAAGGGTATGCCAAGATCAAGCGTTCCAAAAGTACCTGGTAACAGAGTCTCAGAATTCACCTGGTATCATTCCCTCCAAATAGCTATAAGACCATCCCAGAAGTTAGTCTAGATTCAAGGAAAAAAGACACAGACCCCACCACTTAATTAGAGAAATTGAAATGATTTGTGGATATATTTTAAAACCACAACAAATGTTATCATCTAATAGACTGATACACGATAGGTAGTTATTTTCTGTATGCTTAAGATTGTTGTAGTCTATATATAACATTAGACATCCCTCAACTGTTAGGAGATGCATGGAAGTTCAGGTAGAGTGCACGAGAAAGTGTTCGCCATATACGTTATGCTCAACTTTGTTATTTTTTGTTTTTTACTTTAAAAATATTTTGCTTAATGAAGCTGGTACAGACAATGTTCATTTAAAACCCATAACCCAGGAATATCTGGGTGGCTTAGGTGGTTAAGCATCTGCCTTCGGGTCAGATTATGACCTCAGCGTCCTGGGATGGAATCCCACGTCATTGTCATGGTCGTCCTTGTCCTCGTCATCGGGCTCCCTGTTCTTCTCCTCTCCTCCTCCCTTTGCCCCCTCCCTCGGTCCCCCTCCCTCTGCCCCTCTCTCACTGCCCTACTCCCTCTGTTCCTCTCCCTCTGCCCCCTCCCCTTGTCCCTCCCCGCCACTCGTATGTATATTCTCTCTCAAATAAAGAAAACCTTAAAAGAAAAAACCCGTACCCCAGGCCAAAAAGGACAAATAAAATAAAAAAGACCAGTGTTGTGTTTAATACACTTCTGCATGAATAGCCTTATTAACTGCTAATGGAAATTAGGACATTTCTGGGATCTTCTGATGAGATTTGCTTTTATCTTAAACTGCTTTCTCCTTAGTGAAGCCATCTTTGGAGTTAGTCATTGCTCTCACCATCGGTGTTATCTCAGCTCCAGCCTGATAGTTCTCTTCTTTTGGTCTAGACACTCAAATTCTAAAAGTAGCTTCAAGTTAAGGAAAGGTCATTTTCCACAGTTCAGTTCTCTGAAAAACTTCGATCTCCCGATGAAAGTCATAGTCCATTAATGAAGCAGTAACTTGCTAGAAGTGTAGGGCCCATTAACGAGTCATTCTGAACACTGGCATTGGTCGATCTTATTTATCAAAAACCTGAAAATGCGGGCGCCTGGGTGGCTCAGTGGGTTAAAGCCTCTGCTTTCGGCTCAGGTCATGATCTCAGCGTCCTGGGATCGAG
>LNAC01001672.1:64511-122960 GCA_002007465.1 Ailurus styani
AAAAAAAAAAAAAAAAAAAAAACCTGAAAATGCACAGTCCTGGCCTCTCTGTGCACACACACGTGTAATTTTTTAAAAGGAGAGGCAATATATGAAGGAGGTTGACGTTTGATCTTCAAAAATGAGCACAATGAAAATGAGCGATAATGAATAATGGGCAATAGAATTCAAATTATCAGATACTTTAAAGAGATGTGGTGCCAGTTTTCAATTCCATTTTATTTTTTTATTTTTTTATTTATTTATTTTTTTAAAGATTTTATTTATTTATTTGATACAGGGAGAGAGATTACAAGTAGGCAGAGAGGCAGGCAGAGAGAGAGGAGGAAGCACGCTCCCCGCGGAGCAGAGAGCCCGATGTGGGCCTCGATCCCAGGACCCTGAGATCATGACCTGAGCCGAAAGCAGGGGCTTTAACCCACTGAGCCACCCAGGCGCCCCTCAATTCCATTTTAAACACCACATTACAAATGACTATTTTTTAAAATAAAAAAGGATCAAGGGTAAAGGAAAAAGAGATGAAAGGAATATCTAAATCATTGACTGACCTCCGGTTTGTTCCTGATAAACGTCAATCACATCATCTTCCTCCATTCCTAGTTCTTTGGCGGTGTGGTCGTCAGCAATTCTCTGGCCATCAAACAGAAATCTAAGTGAATGCGCTGGAACTCCTTGTTTTTGACAGTAGCATTCTTTGAGTTTCTTCAGATGGGTTGTCATTTTCACTCTGAAATGTAGTTCACTGCAATCCTGTCTGATGACTTTGAGTTTAATATATTCTCTTGGCTTCTTACCACCATTCTCATTGGAAGGTTTTGCGTTCTAGCCATCCATGGTGAGGGTGGCCTCACTCAGCGTCTCCACAGGGGAGTGGCGGTAGCAGCCTCGAGTAAGCAGAACCTCGCTCTGGGGATTAATAGGTCTGTCTCTCCCCTCTGGCATGATGCTGTGACTGAGTTGCTATGCTCAGCTTTGAATTCTGCTTTGGAATTCTTGATTACATGTCATAAACTTTCTTTATGATCCATAGGGTTCTACTGACCTTAGTATGTCATCTGAGTCCTTTAATCGCTACAACTCAAGAGCAAGCTTACAATAAATAATAAGAAGGGGATAAAAGGGAAACATATAAATCAGCAGTATTAATAAACATCTCTTAGTCATCTGTCTCAGTTTGGGTTCCCCAAAAATTAGCTAGGAAAAGACTTCGGAGCATGTAATTTATTTGAGAGGTGATCCCAGGAAGCATAAGTAAGAAAGGAAAGTGAGAAAAGCCAGTAGAGTATGTCAATGGTTAGGTGTTTGCTATGTTCAACTGGGGCTCAAGGTGCTGAGGGACATCTGAGAGAACACAGTAAACATGCCTCAGAATCATTTGTCTAGATGAATAAGAAGCAGGAACATTTTACCACCATCAATTATACCATAGTTTGCGATTTGGGACCGGGTGTGTCAGGGAGTCCACAGTTACCCATTGTTTTTGTTTGTGGTGAACATTATCCACTGTTGCCTAGAAAGCTCTTAGAGAAGATCTGCCACTCAAGCCCTTGAGGGAGGGAGCTGTCAGAGGGTGTGGAAATCATCTACTGGAGATGCTAGGTGACTCACTTGGGACAAGGGGATGTGGGACTGGAGTATTGACATCTCTTCCATCTTAGTTTTTTTTGTGTGTGGTAATTACGATTTTATAAATGTATTACATTTAACAAAAGTTTATAACAAAAGCAAATAATCTGAAAGGCATACAGAATCCATAAGTTTTTATACCTTATGCCTCTAGAGGCAGTCCCTTACAATTCATACCATTCTCTTATTTACCTCCATATTTCTAAACATGCATGTCATGATTTATCCATCTATAACTTGTATATCAGATTCCTGTTATGGCCATTGGGAATTTAATTTTTTTAAAGATTTTATTTATTTTTATTTGTTTGAGAGAGAGATAGCATGCGTGAGTGGAGGAAAGAGAGAGAGAAGCAGGCTCTGCGCTGAGCAGGGAACCTGATCCAGGGCTTGATCCCAGAGTCCCAGGATCATGACCTGAGCCAAAGGCAGACACTTAACTGATTAAGCCATCCAGGTGCCTCTTCCATTGAGAATTTAATATTTCACCTTATCTCGCCTCCCTCCAATCTTCCCTCCTTTCCTTTTTCCAATCTCATTATGTCACAATTTCGGGGTAACTCAATATTCATGTTATTTTGGCATTACAAAAGTTTTCCATTACTAAGACAAATAATACATAATGATAACAGATCCTTGCTTGTAAAACTTCTAATTTTCCTACGGAAAAGTATTTTCATCTTTTATTTGCTTTTTTAAATGTACCTACTGGTAATTTTTTCCACATGCTCTCTGTGCTCTGTAAAATGTATTTTAGCAATATCTTTCATGCGACATTTCTTTTTTCTTTATGGAGTCGTCTTCATTGGTGACCCCTGTAAAGTTCATTCACAACTAGCATAGTGTATAACAGTAGACCCGAGATTTCTCTTTACCTTTATTATAGAACTTCTCTTTGCTTTTCATCTTAGATAACTCGCTTCCTGGCTCTCAGAAGTCATGCCTTGTTCACTTTTGGTGTGTTACCTTCCTTTAGTAATTTACATGCCTCATTAGGTTCCTGAGAGTTTCCATGGAAAGAAAATTGTTTTGAGGGTGAATTATCTCTGTAAGTGTGAAAATCTCTTTATTTTACTTTGACGTTTGTTGCCATTTTAATGTCGTTATAATATTCTAGCTTGAACATCTTTTCTTTTTTTTTTTTCAGAATTCTGAAGGCATCCCAAGTTGTATTCTAGTTTCCAGATGTTAGTACTGGGAATTTCTGTGCCATAATCTCCAACCTTTTGTAGTTAACCTGCTCTGTGCACGGTTGCTCTTGGCTTAGTTTTAGTTTTCTTCTTGAATGCTTCTGCATTTTTCCTTTCTCCTTGGTGTGTTAATATCTTGTAGTATATGAGTATATACAGTGGTTCCATGAATGTGATCATTCTGGCTCTACTTTCTGGTTAACATGGTATTTGTCTCTCTCAATGGTGTTTTTCTTTTGCAGTTTATTTTATTATTTTTTTTAAAGAACTTTTACAAGCCAGCTATGAACTTTCTGACCCTTTGATTGTGTTACCAGTTCTCTCCTACTTTCTACCTCTTTGCCTTCTTTGTACTTTGGGGGAGTTTTTATTGACTATTCTATTGCATTTCTGTTTTGGTGCTGTTACTTCTGATTTCTGAGACATCTTTTTTCTTCATATCCTTCTTCATATGCCTTCTTTTCCAGTTCCGTGTACTCAGTGCCTCCAGTGAATGTTAGCTCATCAACATTTGCTCTGATTTCTCTGAAGACATTAACTATCTTTATTTGTTTACTTTCTTCCTTTTCCTGCATTATCTTGTTTCCTACATCATTTTTTAATCTATTTTGAGTTTACTTTCGTCTCTTTCACGTTGAAAGTTTTCTTCAAGTGTTTGTTATCTTTAACTGTCTGTTCATATAAAGAACGAGGCTTACCTTCATTGCATAAGGAAGGGTAGCATTTTTACATAACAATGGCAGATGGTAGGTTAGAGATCAGAGGAGTGGTATTGTCCTGCCTCATTAGGATTTGTGATGAAACTTCTATAGATCCTTGAGCCATTTGATATTTAACATGTAAGTTTAGATTTTAGTACATTTTACTTCCAAGAGGAAGGTCCCGAGCATCCTCTCAAAAGATTAACTGGCCTTGAGGTATAAGAAGCTAGAGATACACCTCAGCTGTTAAAATGGCAATTGTCTTCATTTGAGTGACACCTTGGTGTAGAGTTACTGGAAATAACACAAATCTAAAGATTCATTCTAATATGGAAACAGGGAAAAATTTAACATTCTTTTAAAATGTTTATTAGGTCCTCTGGCACTTCTACTTTTAAGATGAAGTCAGAGACAGAATTTATTCTTTTACAATTCGGAATCAATTTAAAAAAAAAAAAAAGTTTTGAAGACAAAGGATACCAGGCAGTAAACTACATCGATTCCTAAGAAGTGGCAGGCAAGCGAGGTGAGCTCGGTGATTGTCCCAGGTTATTGCCTCGAGAGACTGTCCAAACCATGGTACAGGGAGGGGAATCCAGGTAGAACTTGGTAGACTTCTCATATTTTGGAGATGGAACTACGAGTCCAGAGAGAACAAGGTGGCTGGGGTTTGTTTGCAGGACAGACTAATGGAGATGAAGTAGCTGCGCAAAGAATCGTCAGGGGGTCCCCCTCGATTGGTCCTCAGGAGTACTGATGGCTCTTGCATCAGTGAGGAAACTACCCTAGGCCATGGGAAAAACCATCAGAGAGGACTGGAGGGAACAGTGCTCAGAGCTCTTATATGTTCCAGAATAGTGCTGCTTCCCATCAACCAGGCTGGGAGAACATAACTCACAGGATAAAGGGGGGATTACTCAGAAGAATTTCGTCTCAATTGTGGGGAAAGTTAGCCCTAGACTAAATGCTGCTCTGACCTGGCCTAGTGAAACTTACCTTTGGAGAGCAGGAAAGGCTTACCAGCTGGGAGAAGGTAGAAAGGAAATTCTGATGTGCTCAGTGACATTCTGTTTATTGAGCTGGAATATGATTGTAAGAGTTGTGATACCATCGAGATGACTATATTTTTAGATCTGAAAATTAGCAAAGCATCTATTTTAAAAAGTTAAATGAAAATAAAACAAGCCCAAAGAAAAGAGCAAAGAGTTACAAGAAGGCTAATTCATGGTAGGAATGTACACATAAAATAGAGCAACAAAGGAAGAAGTTGGTTCTTAGCAAAAAGTTGGGAAACTTACAGACTAATGGTGAGATTGACAGGGGGAGGGGGAGGGGAAGTGGAAGTCGTGGGGCAGAGAGGGAGAGAGAGAGCAGGAGGGTACAAGAGCTATATCAGGAATGCAAAAGTTTGTGTAACTATACCTGATGAAAACACTAACAAAATAATAAAAAGACATTTGATCAACTCGGTGACTTTTAATTTGAAAAATGAAATGACAAAACATTAAAAAAAACCCTGAATTAATAAGTGAAGTGATTTGAATTTCACATATTCCCAGTAATTTCCAGCTTCTGATTATACACAAGAGTCTAGGTTTAGATCAGATTAGATGCATAAAAAGCAAAAGGAAAAAAAGAGAGGTTTTGTGTTTTTGTTTTTCTAACTCAAAGCTTCTTTTGTTTAATTATGAGCACAGATGGCCTCTAAACATTTCCCTGGGAAGTAAGGCATCTTTGAGATAGGCAGATAATGGTGTGGTGGGCAACCTCTAAAGTGGCCCCATCTCCTGGTGCACAACCTCTGTAATCCATTCATCTTGCATAGCCTGTACCTCTGACTTCTAACAATAAAATTAAATAATAAAATCCAGCACAGGAGATGAGATGTCGCTTCCAGGATTAGGATATAAAGGACGCTGGCTTCTGTCTCGCTTGCAGGCTCTCTTGCTCCTTCTTGCTCTGGTGTAGCCAGCTGCTGTGCCAGGAGGTGCCCTGTGGAGGGGCCTGCCTATTAAAGAACTGAGGGAGGTAACTGGTCAACAGCCAGAGAGGAACTGATTGCTCACAACAGCAGTGCAAGCGAGCTTGGAAAGAGATCCTTCCCTGTCCAAGCCAGGAGTTGATGACAGCCCGAGTTGACACTTTGCAGCCTGTGACAGCCCCTGAGCCAAGTCATCTAGCTAAGCTGTGCCTGGATTCCTGTTCCACAGAAATTGTGAGATCCCAAGTGTTGTTTGAAGACACTAAGTGTTGGGGCAATTTTGGATGTGGTAATAACTAATTTATTAAGAGAGTTCTAAGATTTGCTGAGGGTGACAACTGTGAGTGGAATGAGGCAGGAGAAATTGGTAACATTAGCAGGCAACGTGGCAAGCTTCTGAGTGAGGCTTCAGAGATTTCTGAGAGTTCCCATTACATTGGTTGTTGGCATCTGCCATAAACTATCATCACTGAGTTCCTATGCATTATAAAATACCAATGTCAAAACCAATTTTCTCAAGTCTTGCTTTGAAACCACTCTATGGAAACCAAGAACAGAAGCGGTGGCTGATATATCAACACAGCGTGTAGCAATCAGGAATTGCTTATTTCATTTTTAGCAAATTCTACACGTAGCCCAAGAGATAGCAGGTAGTGTCTTACTTTTCCAAAAAATGCCTATGGCTCTTAACAAAAATAAAACCATCCCTATCTTCTGGCTGAAAAGACAGAAGCTCCACATTTTATACACGGGGACATAAAGTTACCTGACATAACACATGCACACACACCTGGTCGATACCCGTACCTGCGGGGGTGTTGCTTATGCCTGTGTATGTATTCATTTGTTTGTATAAATAGGGAGAAGTAAGCGAAGGACATTTACCAGGCTGCAAGTGTGTATTCCTCAGGAAAGTGGGAGAGGGCAGGAAAGACACACATTATTAAATCTTCCCATTTCCATCTCCTTTATAAAAAGTATTAATGTTTTTATTATGTGAAATAATAAAGATACATTTAAATGCCCATAAAGATGAAATTACTGTGACTCTGCATTATTTTGGAGGACTTCGTGGATACTTGTTTCTGACGTGCTCTTTAAATATCTTAATTCCTTAGGCACATTCAACAGAAACAGGTGGTAGACAAGGAAAATAGGAGGCTTCGGGTGAGCTTCCACACTGGGCAGGTAACCAAGGAAAGCAGTCACCTATTGCAACATTGTGGAGGGGTTTTATTTTATTCTATTTTATTTTATTGAAAGATCTAAAGTCATCCCCCCCCCACACACACACACCTTAAACCATTTTGAAAAGTTGTGAAAAATTGATTAGGGGAGTCAATTAACTGAATGATAATGAATCTGAGGTGATATATTCTCAGTTGAGTTAAATTTATTCACTGATGTAAGAAGTTAATTCGACTCTGTTTTTTTACTTCCTGGTGTTTTATGAGGGTTGTGAGCTGTGGCATTATATAAAAGCCAGGCAATTGAAATTTAGCAGAAATTGCACTGGGTATTGAGTTCTAATATAGAATATAACAGCCTAAAGGGGAATATTTAGGCAGTGGGCATCGGAGTGCTAAGTAACGACAGTATTTTATTCAATTTTAAGTCATTTAAGTGGAGTATAATGAAACCCAAATAAGAGGTCTAAAATCCTGCCTATTTTTCTTAAGCATTTTGATAATAAGGTTTTGGGAGATTATTGTGTTGCTCTTTTTTTTTTAATGTTTTCATTTTGTTTTGTTTTTTCCTACTACTAAGCAATTGAAATGATTACTTTTAAATGAACTTTACCTTAGTAATTAGTTTCCAAAAACTGGGATTGATTTACTAGAGAACGTATCATGGTGTTGTATGTGTGTAGAGTGTCTTAAGAATTTTCTTAATGATCATCTAGGGCACGAGTCTATTTTTATTTCATCTTGTGATGATCCTGAGAGTTCTTTTGGTAAACAAGTAATATGTTTAAAAGTTGTGACAAGATTTCTGGGATTTGAGAATTATTTGGATTTTTTAATTAGACTTTGGTCTTGATAATGATGTTTTATAATTTATTATCTATTGTGACATAGAAAATCCTCCAAATGTAATGGTTTAAAACGATAAACATTTATCATCTCAGAGTTTCTGAGGCTCAAGAATTTGGGAGTGAGTTTGCCGTGTGGTTCTGGCTCAGAATCCCTTATGAGGTTGGCATCAAGCCAAGGCTGATACTGTAGTTACCTCTGCTTTGACAGGGGCTAGAGCATCTGCTCCCAGGGTCACTCACCTGGCTGTTGTCAGGACACCTCAGTTTCTCCAAGTGCAAGCCTTTCCTTAGGATTCCTCATGATGTGGCACGTACCTTCCTCCTAGAGAAAGTAATTCCAGAAAGAAGCAGAGCAACCAGGAAGCCGCAGTGCTCATTATGACCTCTGGCTTCCAAAGGTGCACACTGTCACTTAGGTTTTATTCTGTTTGTTACACAGGTCAACCCTAAAACTATGTGGAGGGGCCTACACATGAGTGTGAATAGGTGGGGGGCCACTGGGGACAGTCTTGGGAGGCAGGCGACCATAGATAGTGTATAAGTCAAGGCCTGATCAGACACACAGGCCCACTGGCAGTGATCCGGAATATGGTATCCAGTTTAGTATTATATATTACGTCAGCGTGGAAGTTGGTTGGACAAGTCTCTCTGAGGCTCCTGCTTGTGCTTCTGGTGCCTGAACTTAGCAAGGGGGAAAGAATAAGGCAAATGAGTTTGTAAGGACAGGCTGGGCACAGCAAAACCTGTGTGGACGAACTGGAGAAGGCGAAGACAAACTAGAATATATTCTTGTGTTTTATCAGCTCCAGCTCTGGTCATGTGGGTGGCTATCGGATCAGCTGGGCCCCTTCACCCTGGAAATGTTCTAAAGCCTGGCTTAGGATCTAGTGAAGGACATGGCAGTTTGAAAAGTTGCATGGCTGGCTGCCACGTCCACTCTACCATGGTAAACCATTACCTTGGTGACAACCTACATTAAGTGGCAAGAGGCCCTGCCTTTCATCACCTTTAGAGCATGCTGAAGTCTGTGCCTTCACTTCTGCCTTCTAATTAATGCACACACATTCTTTGAGTCCAATACCAAATTGGAAATATATAGCAAAGGGAATTCGTAGAACATAGTGTGAGTTAACCTAAAGTAATACAGTACAAAGCTATTCCAGATAGGAAAAAGAATAAAATAAAACATAAAGGGACCAGAACAAGAACGTGGCTGGTTTTCCTGAGCATATTTTTAAAAGAAACTTCTCAGAGAATGTTAACGAAAATATCTATAGTTGATAACACTGTCCTGTGTAATTGAAATCTGCAGAGATTCGAAGTCAAAAGTTCTCACCAAAAATTTTTTCAAAACATATATATGAGGCATAATGGTTATATTAATTAACTAGAAGAGAGAGATCCATTCTCACAGTACACATGTATTAAATCATCTTGACATATAACTTAAATATCTCATAAGCTGAAAGACAAGGAAAAACATGTTGGTCTCATGCATCCAGTGGTAGGCTCCGTGTTGTTGCTCTCTCTCTGGCGGTGGCAGTTGAGGAGAAGAATTTCAGTGGATGTTACTGGCGTGGGTGGAAGGATCATGGGAAGAAGTGGAGTGAAAGAGGAAAGGGGAACTGATATGCTCAAAGGAGTAGCGGAGGTTTCAGACTCATTGACTGGGAAACGCTGGTCTCGGGTAGCTATTTTCAGTCACCGCATTAGTCGTCTGTGGACCTGTGGAAGAGAGAAGAGTTGAATTACACTTAGAGTCCCGAACTGCCCACAGTCTAAAATGTAGCTTTTCCCTAACTCCCAAGAAGCCAGAACAAGATGAGCGTGCACACAGGTAGATCATGGGCAGTATGGCCTAAGGAACCTGACACGGGTTCCCTAAACACGTGGTTTTATTCATATCACAAGACAGCACATGTCTTTATGAAATTGGCAGGTGACAGGTGCGTAGTTACGTCTTGGGTCCGTCACCACAAATGTGCCTATTTGGCAGCTCAAACATTAATATCCTCTCATTTTATGGATCTTAGCTGAGTGTGAAAAAGCTTAAGGTCATAAAGATTGTAAAGATAGAAATGGTTGCAATCATGCGTTTGATAAGACTTTTTAAAAAAAATACACCCTTGTTTACCCCTCTTTAAGATATTAAATCCATCTTACTAAGTAAGAGAAGACTCGAGACACTCATGCTAATTTTCTACTCTTGTCACATTTCAGGAAAAGAATTGACAACTTACATTAATTTAATTTGTAATTTCACTGCTGCAGGAATAGCCAAATATATACACTCTTTTTTTTTAATTGTATGAGTTTTGTTCTGATTGCAATGTCTCTCTCTCTCTCTCTCTCTCTCTCTCTCTCTCTCTCTCTCTCCTCTCTCTCTGCTTCCCTGTCTTAATATGTCATGAAATAATATTTGAATTTCCACCATGTATTGGGTCTTTCTAATGGCTGCTAATAATCCAGCATGTACTCACACTTACTCATTATTTTTTATTCATTTTGTGATAGGCAGTCACAACCGAAAGAGGTAATCCTTTTACTATTGTTACTGGTTTATTTCAAATTTAAATATATTCAAAAGTAAAGCTAAAAGTCTGTTAATTCAATTCGAAGCATTTTAAAACATTCAATTACCATGCTGTCAGTATTCACATGCAGTGTGAAGATTAAGTAAATGCAATGCATTTTTGCTAAAAGTATTTCCTTAGATTTGTTATTTATGTTGAAAATTTGTAATAATTAACTAGCAGAATCTCAACCCAGCCACTTGAAGAAAGTTGAGATTCTCTCGAAATGTTAGTAGCAGCATCAGTTCTAACGTTGACAATTCCATCATGTCTTACTGAAATTCCCAGTCTTCCCTCTCCACAGGTGCACTGAAAGTCTTGCTTTGCTTTTCTTCTCCAATGCTGGGAAGTGTGTATGCAGATCATATGACAAGGTGTACACCACATCAACTGATCCAATAAAAGTCATAGTCTTGAGTTCCCCAGATAGATCCTCCTTTAATTGGGGAATCAAACGTGTTCTCTGTTTTCATGTTGTCGTGGATTACATATCTTCACTTTCAGGTTTTTCAGACATGACTTTTTAAAACTGTTACTGAGTCCATTGGGGAACACTTAGTATCTAGAGGAGAAATGGATGGACTGGACTATTTTGCATGTCTGGCGGTGTGGAATAGAAACCAGTCTGAGTTCCTCCATCAGTGGCAAAGGTTAGAGTGCTAATCACAATGTTTTATTTTATGAAATCACATAACTCCAGAAGACAGTGTCGTTTGGCCCCAGAGAGGGAGTCGACTTACCTGCACGAATTGCTTTTTCCAAAGCAGAAACTGTATGGAAAGCATTCGGATTCTCACAAAATGACTTCACTGTGAATGCATGTCCTTGGAAAACAGGAGGCTCCATTTTCATTGCAGACTGTTTTTGTAAGGTCTATTATTCTGTAAGGTCTAGTATTTTTGCTCTATTATTAGCATAATCGATTTTTAAAATCTCTTTTTAATTTACATTTCTTGGATTGTGCCTAACAATCGACATACTCCATGCAATTAGAACCTTTTGTTGGTTTTCTTCAGAACTGTCATCCCCGTGGCTACCACACTACCTGGCGTGTGGCAGGCAGCGCTCCATCTGGGTGACCAGGCTCAGTGGGGCGGTTCATGGGTTCTTCAGTGTTTGTTTGTTTCTGGTGGTGCTCAGCTGGGACTGGACTATCCCAGAGCGGGTGTTTGGAATGATTGAGAGCTGACAATGCCTCTCTGTCCTGTTGTCCAGTGGGACTTCTCGTATGGTGCCTCATGCCACCAAAAGCACCTCTTGTTCAAAACGTAAGCTATAGAACCGTCCCATAAAGTCACTGAGCATTTTCCAAATTGGCTCCTAGAGAACCATTGATTAAGTTGATACAAAACTAAAGACATACAGGATGATTAGTGTGTCAGATACAGTACAGTATTTCAAAGAAAACAGAGGCACTAATGTTCTGTGATATTTTTCCGTAAAACAAAGCACAGCTACAATGGTAGATTGATTAAAAAATCAAAATTTCACACCTTTTTATTAAGGGAGCTTAGGGTTGTGAATGCTATATATTTCTATAATACAGAGCTTGATTAGAATTGACAGGAGAAGCAAATAAAAGTTTAAAAAGCACTTAGTTGCAACGTATTATATTTGTTTTCAAAGCATTATTTTTCAGCAGCCATTAGCGCATGAGTATTGACAGTGAGAGTACCTTCTGAGTATCTTTTCCTTCAATATAGTATTCTACTAAATAGATATTTTCCCCTTAGATCATCATAACTGCATAGAGGAAAATATTGATTCTTAATTATAACAATTTGAGAACAAACCACTGTCTGTGGCTGCAAAATAATTGGAATATAACTCCTTTAAAGGGGGATGGTAAAACTGACATTAGCAGTAGAGCACTGGTTAAATTGTCTCAAAGCTCTCAGAAGATGCAGAAAATTGCAATAATTGCTAATTCTCTTTTCACTAAATCACAACAATCAGTCAACAAAGCACACCAAAATACTTCAAGGCCTAGCTTCACTGAATTTCCCTGAAGTTTTATTTCACATTTTTAGGGAAAGTTTATTTAAAAAAAAAAACTTATTCTTTTTACATCGACAATCAATATAGCTCATGTTTAGCTAGATCCATTTCCCCATTACCCCTCCCCCCAACCCTAGGTTTTATTGTCTGGGCTCTCCTGAGCTTACAGTTACAAAAATAATGCCTCAGTGTCTCATAATCTATAGTCAGGATAGTTCATCTTTTATTAGACCAGCACTATATTTGAGAAAATACGAAATTTAAAATTATAGTGATTGAAATTATAGTTGAGGCATTATGCTGAGATGGAAAAAGGTGAGTTAGCAGGATCTACAAAAATAAAATAAAAGGAACACAACTTAAAGTCAGTTATTGTACTTTCGAAAATCTGTCTTTTAGAAATAACTCACATACATACTGTTTTTGTTTACTTTACGATTTTTTTTAGTAAAAATAAGGAATTAAGTTTATTATCTATGCAGATGATCCTGATCAAGTAAAATAAGATAAATTCACACAGTGGAATACTCTTAACCATTTAAGGGAATAAGGTACATCTATATGTTCTTATCTGGAAGGTATTCATGATGTATTAATGAGAAAAAAGAGAGTTGAAGGTAAATATATGTATAGCATAACCTGGTTTTCCTCTTTCATATTCTAAAATATATGCATATATATACATATATATAAATGAGTATTTAAATGCAGAAAATAAATTTTATGGATACAAAATTAATTATAATATTGATCATCTGTTTTAAGAAGTAGAGCAGGGCATGTTTTTTTCTTAACATCAGTTACTTTAAAAATATTCCATGGAATTTTGGGTTATTTTAGCTTTGTATTTTTTAAATAATGGGAAAGGAATATTTGTGTTCATTTGTGAATAAGAATTTTAATTTGCATTCATAAAGTCTCCTATACTGTACAATATCTAGTAGAGAAAAACATAAATCATTAACTGTGAAAAAGTCTTTGAACTACAATTAAACAAACCTTATTTAGAGTTTTATTTTATCTGGAATGTCTACCTAGCAAAGTGTTGTCCCATATATTAGTGAAAGGAATATAGTGATCCTGTTATTTGTTCATTTAATCTAAGACTGGATCATTTCAATACTGCTTTATATATTAAATTGTGGCAATTTATAAATATGCTTCTCATGGAGAGGTAGGTCAGCTTTTCCTCCCTTGCATGTGGGGAGACTTGTAACTGCTTTCCCTGATAGAGTCAAGGACCTGATGCTATGTGACTTCCACTAATAGATTCTTAAGAAGTCATACATTTATTTTTTTTTATTTCACATATAAGTGAAATCATATGGTATTTGTCTTTCTCTGACCTTTTAAATTTAGTGTTATAGTATCTTCTTTCTTATGGGTGAGTAAAACTCTGTGTGTGTGTGTGTGTGTGTGTGTGTGTGTATGTATGTGTATACACATCTTTATCCAGTCATCTACTCGTGTACACTCATGTTGCTTCTGTATCTTGGATATTGTAAATAATGCTTCAATAAACATGCAGGTGTTGATATCTGTTCAAATTGATGATTTCCTTTTCTTTGTGTAAATACCCAGTACCAGAATTACTGGATCATATGGTATTTCTATTTTAATTTTTTGAGGAACCTTCATACTGCTTTCCATAGTGCCTGTACTCATTTACATTCCCACCAAAAGTGTACAAAGTTTCCTTTTCTCCATATCTTCATCAACATTTGTTATTTCTTTTTGATTTTATCCATTCTGAGAAGTGTAAAGTCGTGTCTCATTGTGGCTTTGATTTGCATTTCCCTGATGATTAGTGATGTTGAGCATCTTTTCATGTGTCTGTCAGCCATCTGTATGTGTTTAGAAAATTGTTTATTTACATTCTCTGCCCATTTTTTATCAGGTTATTTGTTTTTTTGGTGATGCATCATGTAAGTTCTTTATATATTTTTGAAATTAACATTGAGTTGATGGTTTCTTTCACCGTGTAAAAGCTTTTTAGTTGAATATAGTCTCAATTGTTTATTTTTGCTTTTGTTTCATATCTAGAAAAATATTGCTAAGGCTGTTGTGAATCAGATGACTGCCTTTGGTTTCCTTTAAAAGTTTTATGCTTTCAGGTCTCATATTTAGATCTTTAATCCATTTTGAGTTTATGGAAGAGACTGTCCACTTCCCATTGGATATTCTTATCTTTTTTTGCTGTAGGTTAATTGACGTTATAAGCATAGATGTGTTTCTACATTCTCTATTCTGTTCCATTGAATTATTTGTCTGTTTTTGTGCCAGTATTATATTGTTTTGATTATGATAACTTTGTAGTTTAATTTGAAATCTGAGGTTGTAATATCTTCATCTTCTTCTTTCTCTGGATTACTATGGCTATTTGGTTTCTTTTATGATTGCATACAAATTTTGGATTATTTGTTCTCCCTCTGTGGAAAATACTCTTGGTGCTTGAATAGGCATTGCATTGAATCTGTAGATTGCTTTGGGTAGTAGAGGCATTTTGACAATAGTAATTTTTCCCATCCATGAGCATGGTATACCATTCCATTTGTTTTGCTTTCAATTTCTTTCATCAGTGTTTGAGAATTTTCACAGTACGGATCTTTCACCTCCTTGGTTAGGTGTATTAATAGGTGTTTAATTCTTTTTGGTGCATTTTTAAATGGAATTCTTCACTTTTTGCTAATTTGTTATTAATGCATAGGGAAGCAACAAATTTCTGTATATTAATTTTGTATGCCATAACTTTATTGAATTCGTTTATTACTTCTAATTTGGTATTGACTCACTGTGTTATATACCTGAAACTAATTCAACATCATGTATCAGTTTTACTTAGGTTAATAACAACACAGAAAGTCAGCCATTTTGTAAAGGGAATGTCTACCTTGAGATCACTATGCAAGGGAGGGTTCTTAAGGTCCTCCAGCCTTCTACCCTAACTAAGTTTCTTTCTTTTTTTTTTTTAAGATTTTATTTATTTATTTGACAGAGAGAGATCAGATCACAAGTAGGCAGAGAGGCAGGCAGAGAGAGAGGAGGAAGCAGGCTCCCCGCTGAGCAGAGAGCCCGATGTGGGCCTCGACCCCAGGACCCCGAGATCATGACCTGAGCCGAAAGCAGAGGCCCCAACCCACTGAGCCACCCAGGCACCCTCTAACTAAGCTTCAAGAAGAAAAATCAACACCAACTACCGTCCAGCACAGTATAGATTTCAGATGACTGCAGCCCCCAGTTCATAGGTGAGAGCTCCCAGGGAAGAACCACTCAGAGAGTATTTCCACATTTCCTAACTTACAGGTTCATGAGTGAAATAAAACATTTGTTTTGCTTTACTAAATTTTGAGGTAATTTGTTATATAGCAATAAATAACCAGAACATAAGTTCAATTAAAAGTCTGAGACAAACAAATACTTGGTAAAGAGTTCCTCCTTTGGGATCTGTGTCAGTTGTAATGAAAATCAAATCTTTTTCGATTTCTTAATTTCCATTATTTGTATGGGATAGTACTCAGTTTAGTCTAATCAGTTTTTATAAGAGAATCCACTTTGGATTCTTTGGTTAATATTCTACATGAGGATCAAGTTGGCTTAGGCAAAGTTACTTCAGTACTCACCTATATTTTATTCTTTACCACCCTATGGAGAAATCTATTATAGACACTGAATATGGTCACGTTTTACTGTGTTTTTTCTTCACCTTCTACTTTATATAAAAGATTTACTGTGCCAAATCAATATTGGCCCTCAGCTACTTATGGTTATATCCGTTTCTCCAGAAGTCAAAATGATCGAGAAATACGCTTGTCTGACTTAGTTATAATTCGTAGTGGAATGAAACAGTGATATTTTTGGTATCCCTCTCTTCTCTACATTTATGATACTGACTGAAAACCGTTCTGAATGTGCTAGTTGTTATTTCCTATCCATTGAGGTGAACAGCAAAATGGATATTTTCCTAAAGAATAATGCCATGGGTGGGCACCTGGGTGGCTCAGTGGGTTAAAGCCGCTGCCTTCGGCTCAGGTCATGATCCCAGGGTCCTGGGATCGAGGCCCACATCGGGCTCTCTGCTCAGCCGGGAGCCTGCTTCCTCCTCTCTCCTCTCTCTCTGCCTGCCTCTCTGCCTACTTGTAATCTCTCTCTCTGTGTCAAATGAATAAATAAAATCTTTAAAAAAAAAAAAGAATAATGTCATGGGTTTTCACTTTGCTTGCTATATAATTATCATTAGAAAGAATGACATACCCAACTCTTTCAAAACAATCATTTTTGACACTGTTCTCAAATATTGTTTATATTTAGCAACTTCTGTTGTAGGTCAGATCATTTTATCTAAGAATAGAATTTGCAAGGAGATTATCTTAGGAGATTCATTAGCTCTCACAATACTCAGATGATCGATGAATATTTTATAGTCATAGCAATTGACTGGTTACATAAACATTAAATATTTTAACCTGAAATTATCGTGATTATGCTTTATACATGAGAACTTTTGTATCCTAAATTCCCACTTGTCTCTGTGTGAAAAAAGACTCACTTGATGTCTCAAAGAAAATGTTGATTCTGACTGCCAATAATTATTGCTGGGCCAACTTTTATGCATAGGTCATATTGCCATATGTACAGGCAGGTCTCAGGTTAGGCTATTCAATTTCCGTATAAGGTTTTACATGTACATTTGACTCATTTACAGAGTATATAGGTATGTTTAAATTTAGCTACAAAGGGTACCTTCCTGTAAAACAATGTAACCTTAAATACCTTTATCAGTCATAATCTATTAAAAGCACAAATGATAAAATAGGATTTATAAATGAGGACCTGAAGGTTTTGCATATCATTTATTTCACTAGATTCTATAGCCTATAAAGTTGCACTGTTCAATACTGTAGTCACTAGCCACATGTGGTAATGGAACACTTGAAATGTGGCCAGTCGGAGTTGAGATAGGTTAGGTATGTAATTAGACACATTTGAAATCAATTGGATTTTGGAGACTTAGTCCAAATGTGAAGTATTACATTATTAATATTTTATGTTGATTGTATGATGAAATGATAATATTTCATATACATTGGGTTAAATATTATTAAAATTAATTTTACATGTTACTCATATTTATAGTTTTAATTTTCTATTTTATAACAGTTCTATAAAGGTAATTCTTGGATTAAATAATAATATAATCGAGTGCAGTAATCAAAAGATGTTTGTTCCTCTAAGGTGTCATCATTGTATTGTTTTTGCTTTTATTCATACCATTGACCTTTCTAAAATTCTTTTAAAATACTTTCAAGGTTGTTGTTGAGGGTTAATAACCACATTACCTGGAATATTCTTATAAGGACTGTATCTGTCAGGATAGGCTGGGTTATACTGCATAAGAAACAATGTCCAAAATCTCAGTGGTTTGAAATAAGGGTGCATTTCTTCTCTAGGTTTCACGTTCATTATGGGTTGATGGGATGGTTCTTGTTCATCTTAGTCACTCAGAGTAAGACGGATAAGGTATCCACCATCTCAGATGTTTTTCGAGTCTAAGGGCAAGAGATTTCCTTAGGATTTTATACCAATAATTAAATACCATAACCCAGAAGTGGTTCATATTTCTTACATTAAAAACTGATGGATTATAATTAGCTGTATTGTCCCATTCAAAGTTATAGAGTCAAGAAATTTCAGATTCCCCTGTTCTCAGAAGGAGAAGAGAAATAGATAACAGAGAATAACAGTAATGATTATTATAACAGCCTATCAAATTTCCCACATGTATCAGTACAAAAAAAATACATTAGGGGGTGCCAGAGTGGCTTAGTCAATTAAGTGTCTGCTTGTGGCTTAGGTTGTGATCCCAGCGTCCTGGGTTAGAGCCCCAGATCAGGCTCCCTGCTCAGTGGGGAGTCTGCTTTTCCCTCTTCCACTACCCCTCTCCCCACCTTACCCCCACCCGCTCCTGCTCTTTCTCTCTCTCGAATAAATTAAATCTTTTTTTTTAAAGAAGTAAAATACTCAAATTTTTTTCAGTTGTCTTTGGATATATATTTGGTTAAAAATAACTAGAGTATTTTATAATACTTTAAAATACTGTTAATCATGTTTTCCTATTCGGTTTTGCTGCTATTATGTTTATCTTCATTATAACATTCAGGACCCTTGGAATTTGTGTTGTTCTGCCTTCAGCTTTCCTTCTTCCATAGTTTCTTATTGATTTATTTTACATACATCTCTGTAAAACTTTGAAGTCATTTTTGGAAAAAATAATTATATTCACACTTATACACGAAAGATTTTAAGGAAATTTTTAGTAATTACTAAACTCTGGTTTGTGAAATTATACCAATAATCCTCATAAGTTCAATACTTAAAGCTCCAAATTCTAGTGCTCAGTGTTTTAAATGTATATTGATAGTGAATTTACCTACATATACTCTATGAAAAAACAGTATTCCTTCTCATTGGTTAGCACTTCATTATTTCCATTTATTCTAGCCCAAGGGAATGACTAAATTTTTAATGTTTTTGTTCAAAGAGAATTATTTCATTTTTGTTTCACTAAATGTCTTTGTATACTACTTGAGAATAAATACTCGATTATTTTATGAATAAGTAGAAATAAATGTTAAGGAATTAGAGTGTGTTTATTCACGTGGTTTATACAAATACAGTTACAGCTTCCTTTAGTGTTAGTTTTGAGATCAAATCCCATGCCTACCAATGATAATTATTACATCCAAAAATATGATCTCTATTTTGACCTCCTATACATACATATCATGAAATTTATTCATGTCTTAGTATTAATCTTCCTAAATAATTGTAATAATACCTACCAGACAAGTTAACATACATAGAAATAATTTTATTTATTTATTTATTTATTTATTAAGATTTTATTTATTTATTTGACAGAGAGAGATCACAAGTAGGCAGAGAGAGAGGGGGGAGCAGGCTCCCTGCCGATGAGGGAGCCCGATGCAGGCCTTGATCTCAAGACCCTGAGATCATGACCTGAG
The DNA here is from genome assembly GCA_002007465.1 of Ailurus styani. Taxonomy (NCBI): domain Eukaryota; kingdom Metazoa; phylum Chordata; class Mammalia; order Carnivora; family Ailuridae; genus Ailurus; species Ailurus styani. The sequence goes on from LNAC01001672.1 coordinate 83,638, forward strand.
CCTAAGGCAGAGGCTTTAACCCACTGAGCCACCCAGGCACCCCATTTGAAAATATTTTTTATAGTGAACTCAACTCGGTTGAGTGAGTTTGTGAAAAGGAGACATTCAGGAGGTTGTTGGTTAATGTGCCAGGCTATCCGTATTTGTTAATCAGGGCTTATCAGTAATACTCCTACCGTATCCCTCTGCAGAGACTGGGAGATAGGGGTACTATCTTTCTTGATGATTACGTTTCAAAAGGGATGGCTCCCAGTGCTTAAGAAAGATATTACTGGATTGTAGAAGATTTACATCTCAGATGGGCAGAGAAGAAATTTACAGTTGCAAGTTTTCTAAAGTAAGTGCCCTAAGAAGAGGAAGATGGTAGGTGGGATGCTGTAATCAGGAAGAAACCTATCTAAACTTTAGTCAAGCTAAGGGAACTGCTAAGGTCATCTTAATCAATATCACTGATGATATATACCAATTTCTGGTATTCTAGTTTTTAAAGATTTTATTTATTTGACACAGAGAGAGAGATTACAAGTAGGCAGAGAGGCAGGAAGAGAGAGAGGAGGAAGCAGGCTCCCTGCTGAGCAGGGAGCCCGATGCGGGGCTTGATCCCAGGACCCTGAGATCATGACCTGAGCCGAAGGCAGAGGCTTTAACCCACTGAGCCACCCAGGCGCCCCATAAAAACAATTTTAAAATATCCCTCTAATCCTATGAGTATGGGTCATTGTTGTACTCAAAAACATGAACACATACCTTTTAGTGACTAATTTTTGTTTTTAAAATTGCTTTATTGCAACTAGTAAATGTATTAGACTTTTGAAAAGAAACCCTGTGGAGAGATTGTCATATTGCACATGTTTCAAAGGATGTTGGGCACAGCTGCAAACATAGGAACGTTAGTTCCTCAAATGTGTGCTAATTAATAATCATGAAAGTTAACTGACAGTAGCTCCCCTGTGACCATAACAAGTCATGCCCATTTATCAAGGAGTACTTTTATCTTTTAATCTTTCTTAATTGCTTATTTTTCTATATCGAACGATCACATTTTTTACTAAGTGGAGACATCAGTAAGAAGTTACTTGAATGAGACTCAGTCCATAGTTTAGGACTAGAGAAATAAATTTTAGGAGATGGTTTTTGTAGCAGTCAGTTTGTATTATATTATGCTGCAGTCACAAACAACCCTAACGTTTTGGTGGCCTACCACAACAAAATAGTTTATTTCCCGCGTATGTTATTTTTGGAAAGAGAGACAGCTGTGCCTCTGCTGGACTTTGCTTAGGCCTGTTCTACACATCTTCATTCTCCAGATTAGGCTGAAGGAGTAGCTACTAAGGGATAATCCTAGCTTCGACACAACGAGAAAATGAGGAAGAAACTTTGTGGAAACACACAGTCATTTTTTTTAAGTGTTTATTCTTCATTGGCATTCATTGCTCCTGTTCACATTTCCTTAGTTAATGCAAGTCGTATGGAATAGGAAAGTATACTCTGCCCTCAGGGTAGTAGTGCCTGTCATCCGTCAGTGATCAGCAATAAATAATCTTATTAGTGGCAAAGGAGAAGTGGACGTTTGAGAACAGTTATTCAGTGCACATCACATAAGCTTGTAATAAAGTTGGGGAATAGAGAAGGGCAGAGTACTGACTCTGGAACACTCAAACATGAAGATCAAGCATAAAATGGAGATGGCAAAAGAAGGAATAACAGAATAGGAACATCAGGCAAGTCTTGTGATCAAAGCCAGAGGGTTTTTCAAATAGGGTAGTGTGGTCAAATGCATTTGGTGTCTCCATTTAATCTAATGAGAGGATGATAGGCATAATTCGTCACTGTATTTATCATTATGAACAAGGCTGGTGTCCTCAACAAGTGCATTTTAAGTATTATTTTGAAAGTGAAAGTAGAGGAAGTAGAGTGAATGAGGATTTCTTATTATGACATAAGACAGTGTGAATCAACATAGAACTCCTCCCATGCTATAAACTCTTAAAAATCCCAGATGAAGTGTAACAGTAGCAAATTGTATTGCTGAACTTGTAAGAAAGAAAGGAAAATCCCCAAGTGCCAGAAACAAAGAGTAAATGAAAAGATAGGGCCATAGCCCTGAATTGGTTATTGTGTTGGTGATACAGAACGTGGAAAGAGCTTTATAGAACCTATAAACTCATTCTAACCCTAAGGCTTACATTTTTAAAGCTTACTGAGATACAGAAGAAAAAAAAATGTCTTGCTCCAGCATGAGGTTGGAAGTTTGGAACGATGTCCCTAAATCAGCATAGACTCTCCGTCTTGCAACAAAATACCCCATGTAAAAACTGAAAACCAGGGCGCCTGGGTGGCTCAGTGGGTTAAAGCCTCTGCCTTCGGCTCAGGTCATGATCTCAGGGTCCTGGGATCGAGGCCCGCATCGGGCTTCCTTCTCAGAGGGGAGCCTGCTTCCTCCTCTCTCTCTGCCTACTTGTGATCTGCTCTCTCTCTCTGCGTGTCAAATAAATAAATAAAATCTTTTAAAAAAAAAAACAAAACTGAAAACCATAGCTATGGCAAAAAGCTGATTCGCTAGTTTGGGCTAATGGGTACCTAGATGTTATGTTATTATCAAAACTCTTTTGTATGAAATACTTCCTGTTTAACATCATGCTGATTGGGAAGTACTGACAGAGATGTTGAAATATAAAAGCTATCAGCCAAAGTGAGTTGTGAGAAACATCACATGGAGGTTGTCAAGGGAAATTGTTTTAAAATCTAAAATGTATCTGCAGATACCCAAAAATAAGTTTACTGACTTAAAGAAACAACAGACAAAAACAACAACAACACAAAACAAATACCCTCCATGTTCCCCAGTAAGATATAAAAGGTTGGAGATACAGGAAATGTCTAAGGTTCTGTTTAAGAGATTTTTTTGGATAGAGCTCTCACTGCGTTGGGAGTCCATGCCTCCTTCCTTCACAAAAGGAGAGGAATAGGGGGTGCCATCTTCCACCCGCAAGTGTGTTCAGAAGGTGCTTGAAGGGAACTTCTCCGATAGCTTGATATGTATCCACTGCATTTCCTAAGCATGATGAAATGTTCTCTGGTACGACCTGGACCAGAGAACACCAATGATTATCACCCCTGTTTGAACTCGCACAACATCTAGTGGCGGGGATCCCCTCTGTGAACAGCAGTGGGGATAGAGACAACAAGGGCCTCCACAGAGCCCATGAAACCAAAGAGAAATAGCAATTTTATGGCTTCCACAAGGGGCCAACAGTGCCAGATGGGATGGCTGCATGTGACATGTAAAACTGTTACTGCACCTGATCCTCCCTTCCCTTGGGCCTTAATATGAAGATTTAAAGTAAATATACACCTGTACCCACAGTAGTGTTAGCATGGTAGCAGAACAATCTAAATGCTAACTTAGGATGCAGAGGGGCAGGAAGCCAAGACCCTTCCCTGCTACTAGTTCTCTAACGTAATCCCACTGTGACTGGACAAGGGGAGATTTTATAGTTAAAGCAATTTCAGAATTTTTATTACTGCCAGGGATTAGACATATTAATTTCTGTGTGTTGCTAATTAAAAGAGCTCTAGTCCTGTTTTTTCTTAGTGAATATAATGGGGTTTTAATGAAATAAGGAATTGTTTGAATAAGAATAACTGAATAAATAAATGCACATGACTAGAGGTTGTGGTACTTTGAAGTGGTATGAAAATGGTAATTATTGATGATATCAATTGATGATACCAACATTTAGGGTGTGCATGTGAGATCAAGTCCCTAAAATAAGATACAGGTAAAGTGGCTGGTAAAGGAAAAGGGAGGCTGGGAGCTTGGATTGAACATCCACTGTGTCAGGTGACTTCCTATGCTAAGCCCACACTGTTGTGCAGTTTGGAGTCCCAGAACATTATTGGGGAGGACAGTTCCTGTGAAAGAGGAGACAAGATTGGTCAGGGAAATCTTCAGACCACAAAGCTTATCTGACACATGTGAAGGAAAGGAGAGAAGGGAGCATAACCTAGAGGGAACCTTGGACTTTGATGCAGTTGTGGTGATGTTTTGGGTAACCTAATAGGTCTGGAGCAAAGACTGACCCTGATAGAAGTCCTGCCTTGGTCAGAACGGGCAAGGACCTAGTACCCTCACTATGCTTAGTGATTGCCTGGGGGCTTCTCTGGAAGAATATGGCCTCACGTCAAATACTACAGTAGACTCTAATGGTGGGGCAGCTGTAAGTTGTCAGCCTTCTCCATAGGTGAATGGCATGTTATTTCTTAATGGGTTACCTGAGTGGCCAGCTTCATGGTTTTCACATCTACTTGTATACTGAAATCATCCAGAATAGTTCTAATGTGGAGGAACCTAGAGAACCAGGAGCTAAATCTTTAGTGTATGGCTGGTGGGGGGAAAAGGGATGAAGGGGCCATGACTGCTAGTGAAGTAGATGAAAGTAAGGAAGACTGGTGTCATCTAATGGTGTGGGGCATAGAAGATCTGTGGTTACCAATGAGGAAAGTAGGAAAATTGTTGCAAACGATAATTTGGAGCAAGGGAGAATAGTTATCTCATTTCCCAGGAGTAAGCTACCTGTGTTGGGAAGGAAACAAACACAGAAACTAAAACCAGTTTTATTTTGATAATGGTTATGGACGAGGCAGTGTTAGAAAGACAGTGAGATTTCAGTTAAAGCCATAAGTTAAAAGTTGAGGATATAATGCAGTTTGTCCCTTGGAGATCTGGAGACTGAGGAACATTATCATAGGTTTGGAGTGGGAGAAGTGGTCCGCAGAGACTGAATCACATTTGCAAAAGTGGTGACAGTTGCTGATAGTTGAAGGTGTGGGAGTCTGGGTGATGACAATGAGCATTGTTTCCCTGTTGAAAGTAGGGAAAGATGAATAATCAGTTGAGAACAGTTAGCCTTTGTTCTTAATCCGGGCATGCGTGATACTTCTTGTACCTCCCCATGAGGACCAAAAAAATTGGTGATGAACTCTATTTGGATGCCAGTTAAATTTTTGACCCACCAAAGGTTAGACGTTATAGGCACAAATATATTAGTACAAAAAAATGATTGGAATAATAACCAAAGCAAAGTTGAAACCAGATAATGAGATTGATAAAAATGTGCCTGATTTTATAAGGTTATACTTTCTTTACTGCTAGGGCTTTCAAAAGTGAAGGTCATGCTTATTTTTTATAATATCAAAAGATGTTATATTTATCTGAATTGATTATGGAATGAAGTACAAAAGAGACATCATTGAAATGATTCTTAAAATAGGTATGTTTTAGAAGACCTAGGAAATGTTGTATATCTATACAGTGAAATATTATTCAGCCATAGGAAGGAAAGGAATAGTAATAGATAATACAGTATGAAGGAACCTAGAAAACATGATGCTAAATGACAGAAGCCGGACACAAAATGTTACCTGTTATGTGATTCCATTTATAGGAAATACCCATAATAGATAAATGCCTAGAAGCAGAAAGCAAATTTTTGGTTGCTAGGGCCTGGGGAGAATGGGGATTGGGATGTAACTACTTAATGGATATGAGGTTTCCTTTTGGGGTGATGAAAATGTTGTGGAACTAGATAGAAGTGGTGGTCGTATAACTTTGTGAATGTACTAAATGTCATTGAATTGTTCTTGTTAAAAGGATCACATTTCTCTAATGTGAATTTCACCGCAGTTGCAAAAAGACATAGTAAGAATCACTTTAAATGGTTTAAAATGTAACAATTCTTGGTGTTGGAGAGTGGTGAGGAAATGAGCCCTCTCAGAGCTGCAGGAGGAGTATGAAAATTTAACTGCAATATATCAACATACTTCAGAAATACATTATCCCATGCATCTTTTACGGGCAACCCCAAATTTAAACATTAGGCCTTCAAATATATTCCATAGTTTTAGTCCAGACAGTTCATATTCCATAGACAGCTTGAAATTGTTGGAAAGAAGTGGTTGACACTAATGGTCAGCTCTTACGTGTTTTGGAACAGTAGCTTTTAAGTACGAATATTCTAGTTTTCTTTATGCTCCACAAAATTTTGAAGTCTGGTTTTAATTTTTGGGATTGCGAAATTTGGAAGAATCTCAAGTGCTGCCAAAGCCATCTCCCCAACATCTCTGAGAAGAGGTCTTTTAGACCGTTCTAGAGAAACGTTTAAGGACACATAACTCACTACTTAGGCTACCCTCCGTGGGCAAATTTACTTCAAAGAGTATCTTTTAAGTACTAAAAGAGTACTTAGCAGAGCTTCCCTCTGCTGTTCCAACTGTTTTCTTGTGCCTTTAAAGTTATTATTATTTTTTTAAGTAATCACTACACCCAATGTGGACCTCAAACACATGACCCCCACATCAAAAGTCCCATTCTTTTCTGGCTGAGTCAGCCAGGTGCCCCTAGTTTTCTCGTGCCTTTAATTCACACATCCCAGCCATGTCCAAATAGAGCAAGTCCACTCCCCATTGAATCCGAAACTCCTTGTCCTCCAGAGACACCATCCTTGGTTCCTTGACTACACATACTCGATGCATGAATTTTTTTGAAATAATAAACAACTGCATGCTGCCCTTTTTAATCTGCAGTTCAAGGAAATATATACACCAACTATTTGCAATTTGGAAGGCCAATCACAAGACATTTAGTTATTTCCGTATGCTAAAGAAAATGAAACCCATTGCAACAGCTACTAGGCTAAAAAATAGTATCAAATGAAGAGAGTTACACTGTGTCACTTCCTTTAAATTCAGATTTGCTTTATTTTAAGATCAAAATAAAACCCTTGCATCCTGTGAGTTTGTGAGCCAAGTTATATATTGGGAATGATTATTATGTTGAGTTATGAATCCCTGAAAATAAAGCTTTACAAAAGAAAAGCTGGAACAATGTTAATTGCAGTTCAAAATGTTGACATTTTAATCTATATAAATACTCTAATAATATCCTCTTTCTTTGTGTATGTAAGCTGGTAGAGCTATTTAAAGGCATCGGTATTTATATATTGTAGGTTTGTAGGACCCTTGTGAAAGAAATCCTAGTCAGAACAAAATCGTTCATTTGGGCTGACTAGATGAAAAGCAAGCACAAACAAGTTGTCTGATCCAGCTGGTTGTTCCCTCAGCATCATGATTATATGAGTTTTATAAAGTCCAGTATCAGCGGGAGCTAGAAAAGCACTTTCTAGAACTGCTGCTGTTTGGATATATTCCTTAGTTCCCCCTCTATGCCTAAAAACACCTTTATTTGTGTTTTTGCTTAAACTTTTATTTATTTATTTAATTATTTATTTTTAAGATTTTATTTTATTCATTTAGTTGACAGAGAGAGAGAGATCACAAGTAGGCAGAGAGGCAGGCAGAGAGGCAGGCAGAGAGAGAGGGGGAAGCAGGGTCCCCACTGAGCAGAGAGCCCGATGCGGGCCTCGATCCCAGGACCCTGAGATCATGACCTGAGCCGAAGGCAGAGGCTTTAACACACTGAGCCACCCAGGTGCCCCATGCTTAAACTTTTCTTAATGTTGTACATATGCATGCCACACATATTCTCACTGAATTCTGCTTTTATGTCTGTTCTTAATTAAAAAAGTAGTTTCGTTTAATCTGTTCCTTCAAAAGGAAATCGAAGGAATAGTATAATACAGTGGATGACGTAACACTTTGAGTTTCCCCATGAACAATCATGAAGCCCACTCCTACTCTGTCCTGCCCTTTGCAGCAGACATTTGGAAATCGGGAGGGAAAAAAAAAAAAGGTACAAGATTCTGTCCCATTACAGTGTTGCATAAACAAAGTTTCAGGAAACGATAAATAAAATTTGAGACGATTATTCTAAAACTATGCCATCTATCAGCGTACGCAGTTTAGCTGAAGTGGACATTTCTGCTGTTACGTGATGATGTATTTTTTTGAATAATAACTGTAAGTAATAGTTATAAAAAGGATTATGACAATATGCCGATAATCTACCTTCTGGTTCAGTATCTGGGCTTTCCAGGCCTTGCTTTTTTGTCCAACAATAATTTTATGTTTTAGGGTCCCAATCTTTTAAAATACTGAACTCAATCATTTTGTTGTTGTTATACTAAGATTTCAGCCAAAGTGTTTTGATTATGTTTTGTTGTATTTTAATTTTTTTTGTATTTTTGAATTCTATTACATTATCTTGAAGTACAAATTATATAGAGTAAAATACCCACATTGTAAATTTACAACTAAATGATTTCTTAATGTTTTTTAATTAATGCACCATATTTTTAGAACAGTTTTAGAGTTACAGAAAAATGGAGCAGACAGTACAGAGGGTTTCCCTCCCTCACACTATCATTTATTGCCATTCTCTTACATTAGTATGGTCTATTTGTTAAAATTAATGAACCAGTATTGATACATTATTTGTAACTGAAATACACAGTTCACATTAAGATCCACTTTTTGTTTTGTGCTGTTGTATGAGTTCTCACAAATGCATAATATTACGTATCTACCATTACAGCATCCTATGAAGCAGTTTTGCCACCATAAAAATCCCCGTGTTTTTCCTATTCATGAGATCTCTCTCCCTGAACCCCTAGCAAGCACTGTTGTTTTTTTTTCTTTTCTTTTTTTTTTACTCTCTGGTTTTACCTTTTCCACAATGTTATATGGTTATAATCCTATCATATATAACCTTTTCGGATTGGTGTCTTTCACTTACATATATGCATATATATATGGTTCCTCCAGTTTTCATGACTTCATAGCTCATTTCTCTTTTTAATCACTGAATAATATTCCACTCTTTGGATGAACCACAGTTTATTTCATTCACTTACTGAAGGACATCTTAGTTGCTTCTTGTATTTGGCAGTTATGAACAAAGTCACTGTAAACATTCATGTGCAGGTTTTTGTGTGGATGTGAGGTTTTTTTTTTTTTAAGATTTATTTATTTTGAGAGAGAGAGCAAGAGAGAGAGAGAGAGAGAAAGCAAGAGCATGATTGGAGGAGCAGAGGGAGAGTCTTGAAGCAGACTCCCTGCTGAGCACAGAGCCTGATGCCTGGGGCTTGATTTCACAACCCATGAGATTGTGATCTGAGCTGAAACCAAGAGTCAAACAACTGACTGAGCCACCCAGGTGCCCCTTGTGTGGACATGAGTTTTTATATCAGTAGGGTGAATATCTAGGAGCATGAGTGCTGGATCGTATTATAAGATTGGGTTTCACACTGTAGGAACCTACCCAAATGTTTTCCGAAGTGGTTGTACCATTTTGCATTCTCAGTAGCACTGAGAGGGAATTCCTGCAACTCAACATCCTGGCCCACATGTGGTGTGATCAGTTACTTGGATCTAAGCCATTTTAATAGATACACTGGCATGCCTTTATTGTTTTACTTTGCAATTCTCTAATGACAAATGCTGTTGCACATCCTTTCACATGTTTCTTTGCCATCTGTATATCTTTGGTGAGTTGTCAGGATCTTTTGCCCATTTTTTAATTGAGCCACTTGTTTTCTTATCCTTAAGTTCTAAGAATTCTTTGTAAATTTAGGAGGTAAATCCTCCATCAGATGAGTTTTACAAATATTTTCTCCTAGGCTATGACTTGTCTTTTCATTGTCTTGACAGTATCTTTCACACAGAAGATATTTTTAACTTCAACAGATTCCTGTTTATCAATTTTATTTCTTTGATGGGTCATGCTTTTAGTGTTACATATTTGAATTATACCTAAGGTCACCTGAATTTTTCCCTATGTTATCTTCCAGAAATTTTTTTAGTTTGCAGTTAACATTTCGGTCTGTAATCCAGTTTGAGTTAATTTGTGTAAAAGGTATACTCTCTTTATATGGATTCTTTTTTGTTTTTCATATGGATGTCTACTCATTCAAGTATCATCTGTTGAAAAGACAGTGAACTGTCCCTTTGTTCATTGAACTGCCTTTGCACCTTTGTTAAAAATCAATAGACTGTTTTTGGGGGGGTCTATTTCTGGGTATTTTGTTCTTTTTTTTTAAGATTTAATTTATTTATTTGACAGAGAGAGAGAGAGAGAGATTACAAGTAGGCAGAGAGGCAGGCAGAGGGAGAGGAGGAAGCAGGCTCCCCACCGAGCAGGGAGCTGGATGCGGGCCTCAATCCCAGGACCCTGAGATCATGACCTGAGCTGAAGGCAGAGGCTCTAACCCACTGAGCCACCCACGCGCCCCTGGGTACTTTGTTCTGTCTCACTCATCTATTTATGTATTCTTTTGCCAGTACCACAATGTCATAGTTATATTCTCTTTATAGTAAGTCTTGAAGTCAGGTAGTGTCAATCTTCCAGCTTTGTTGTTCTTCACTATTGTGTTAGCTGTCCTGCATCTTCGGCCTTTGTATATAAACATTAGAATCATTTTGTCGAAATCTGCAGAATAACTTAGTGACATTTTGACTGAAATTGAATTACTAGGTGAATACAGGTTAAGACTGGTATGTCTTCTCAGAGAACAGACTCCTCTATTATTATGTAATGCCCCTCTCTGTACATGATAATTTCCCTTGCTCCGAGGTCTGCTTTGTCTGAAATTAATGTAGACAGTCCAACTTTGTTAGCATGGTACATCTTTCTCTGTACTTATACTTTTTTACCTTTCTGCCTTTACATGTAAAGTGGGTTTCTTGTAAACAACATCTAGCTAAATATTTTTCTTTTATCCTCTCTATGTATTGTAGTTGGTGTCCCTAGGATATACTTTTAAAATGGTAATGTAAATAGTTTGAGTTATATTTACCATATTTCTAAATGTTTCCAACTGACAGCACTTTGTTTTGCTTCTTCATCACTTCTTTCTTCTTTCTCTGTTAACTGAGTAAAAATTTTTTGTGTGTGATTGCATTTTGTGTCTTCTAGCATATCAGTTACGCTTATTTCTTAGGTTTAGTTTTTTCCTACACTTGCAACATATATTTACAACTAATCTAAGTCCACTTTCAAATAACACTGCATCATTCCCATTTTCTCCCTCCCAGTCTTTATAACACTGCTGCCATTCATTTTATATATCTGTTTGATATAATCACCAAATATGTTGTTTGTATTATTTCTTTAAACAAATAGTCATCTATTGGATCAATTATGAAAAAAGGCAAAACACATTTTATGTTGCCTTCATTTACCCCTTACCTCACATTCTTGCTTCCTTTATATATATATGAATTTCTGACATTTATCACTTATGTTCTCCTGGTAGAGCTTTTTAAAATATTTCTTGCAAGACAGGTCTAATACTCACATGGTCCCTCAGTTTTTGCTTGTCAGGGAAAGTCGATGTTTCTCCTTCATGTTTGCCTAGTGTAAAAAAAATATAACACGAGTTCTACCATCTTAACACATTTTGAAGTTTACAATACAGTATCGTTAATGGTAAGCACACTGTTGTACAGCAGCTCTCTAGAATGTTTTCATCTTCCATGATTGAAATTCTGTACTCACTGACCACCACTCACCCATTACTCTTTCCTCAGTTCCCTGACAACCACCATTCCACTTTCTGTTTGTACAAGTTTGACTTCTTCACATACTTTCTATAAGAGGAATCATGCTGTATTTGTTTTTCTGTGATTGGCTTACTTCACTTAATGTAACGTCCTCAAGGTTCATACTTGTTGTAGCGTTTGATAGGAGCTCCTTCCTTCTTCTTTTTTTTTTTAAAAGATTTATTTATTTATTTATTTGACACAGAGAGAGAGATTACAAGTAGGCAGAGAGGCAGGCAGAGAGAGTAGGGAGAAGCAGGCTCCCTGCTGAGCAGAGAGCCCGATGTGGGGCTTGATCCCAGGACGCTGAGATCATGACCTGAGCCGAAAGCAGAGGCTTTAACCCACTGAGCCACCCAGGCGCCTGGAGTTCCTTCCTTCTTATGGCTAAATAACAGTCCATTGTATGTATATACCACATTTTCTTTATCCATTTATTTGTCAGCATATATTTAATAGTTTCTACATCTCGGCGATTGTGAATAATGTTGCAATAAATATGGGAATGCAAATATCTGAGAACAAGATTTCAATTATTTTATTTCATTTAAATTCAATTAATTAATGTATAGTGTATTATTAGTTTTAGAGGTAGAGTTCAGTGACTCATCAGTTGCATAGAACACCCAGTGCTCATTCCATCATGTGCCCTCCTTAACGCCTATCATCCAGTTACCCCATCCCCCCACCCACCTCCCCTCCAGCTATTATTTCAGATATATACCCACACATGGCCAAACATTGCCCTCCCTCGATTTCCCATCTCCTCTGCACATGCCTAGCATGTACTTCCTCCTAGTAAAGCGGTCTCAGGATAATCAAAGTTCTTAGGTGGCAGCTTTGGGCTCTTAGAGATTGGAAGTAGAAAGTGCTGTCTTCTTAAGTGCTAGGCCTAGAAATGGCCCGACATCACTTCTTCCTTACTCTTTTGGTTGCAGTAGTTGAAGTCCAGCCTAGACTCAAGAGAAGGATGCAGAATTCCACTTCTCCATTGGAAGTATATCTACAATTTGGTTTTGTTTTGGATTTTCTTTTTTTAAGTAGGCTCCACACCCAGCTCACGACCCTGAAATCAAGACCTGAGCTGAGATCCAGAGTCAGATGCTTAGCTGACTGAGCTGCCCAGGCTCCCCTATAATTTGGTTTTAATTCAACTTTTTTCTCCTGAGTTTACACATAACATTTTACTATGCTTTAGTTTCTTCATTTGAAAAACTGAGAAGTTCTATCTTGTTTTGCACTTCATTATAGACGTTTTGTTGTGATAGGTATATTTTAATGAAAAGATGTTTCATTCTCTTTATGACAGGTGTACAATATAATTTTTGATATATGACAGAACTGTCACAATTACATAATTAATGTGTTTGTAGATATGTATTTATTAAGATCAGTTACTACAAAACAAGAAATATCAAATTATCATGTTTCCTTGGTATTCCCATTTTAGTCTGGTATTTAGCACAAGTTATGCAAAAAAGATGCACCAATGAAAATATAACATCTTACAGAGCACAAAACAGTAACCCATAGCAAAGTATTATCCATCCAAAATATTAATAGTGCTAAGGTTGAGAAAGCCTGCCCTAAAATTTGGTACTAAGAAGTAAAATGTCTCTACAGTACCTTAGTTATAAACTAAAGTATGAGCTTTGTTATGAACTATATGTAGAATTACATTTAAAGTGCAGTGACTACAAACATTGAACTAAAATACACAACATGTTATGAAAACATTAGTTGCTGATTCTCTTTTATAAAAGTATAAATGCAAATTGCCAATAAGAATATGAAGAGTCTACATCACTAATAATCATAATAAAAGCAAAAACAGTAAGAGGTTTTTTCTTCCCTGATGAAACTGGTAAGAATAAATGATACCCTTGAGTGATCTCAAAGTTACAAAGAATTCCCTTTATGTACTATTTTCCGATGCATCCATTGAAGTCACTTCAGGAGCAAACTGTGGAAATACATAGCAGGAGCCAAAGCAAGAGCTACCATTCCAGTGGTCATTTTATTTTTATGGATTTATCTAAGAAAATAAAAGACATTGACAAAGATTTAATACAGAGAGATGTAGCTATAATTGTAAAAACTGAACATAATGTGAAAATGTGAATTGGGGGAATCATCTATTATAGATTTCCTACATTTAGATTGTGTGATACTAGGATATTTATTCATTTTTAAATGCAGGGCTCCATCCCAGTTACCTGGGGTCATGACCTGAGCCAAAGGTAGACACTAACTAGACTGAGCCACCCAGCTGCCCCAATACTCGGATATTTAATGATGTCAGTTAAGTGGTATTATGGGCTGCCTTGCGTCCTGCTAAAATTAATGTTAAAGTCCTACTCCTAGTACCTCAAAATGTGACTGTATTTGGAGATAGGATCTTTAGAGAGATAATTAAGTTAAAATGAGGTCATGAGAGTGGACCCTCATCCAGTATGATGTCTTTATAAGATGAACAAATTTATAAGTACGCATGTGCAGATGGAAGACCATGTGAAGACACATGGAGAAAACAGCTGTGTACAAGCCAAGGAAAGAGACCTCAGAAGAAACCAACTCTGTCTACACCTTGATCTTGGACTTCAAGCTTCTGGATTTGTGGGAAAATTAATTTCTGTTGTTTAGCTACCCAGGTCCTTGTCAGGATTCCCCTCACAAACTAATACCAGTAAGAAAAAATATTTAGAAAAACCACAAAAAACAAAACTGGTTATGTGCATGCCTACACTTGTTCTGTGAATATTTGAATCATGACATCAATTTTGTGGATGTATATCTATATTAGCATTAATGTACTAGAAGTAAGTCTGCCAAAATGTTAGTGGAGATTATTTCTGGGTAGTCATTTATATTTTTTCTCTAAATTTTACAGGTTTTTTTTCCCCCACCAAATTGTGGTTTCTAAGTAGTTTACTACGAATACTTGATATATAATGATTTATCATTAGTGGGACCCCTTTGAATATAGAATTTAGAAATTTTTGTTAAGAATGAATGAAAGTCTCCTTTTTATCATCTAAGGAAAGTATTATGCTAATAAAATTAATTAAGCATACTTTTAAGAGATATGTGTATTTATCTAAAATTATATTTAAAAATTAGAGGCCTGTAGTTGATTTGAGATAACTAATCTTAATAGCAAACTCATTTTTATATATGAAACATAGTAAAGCTTTTTCATGGCCACATTATGTTAGCCTTTACACCACTGTTGTGTTAACAAAATTTAAATTGGAAATTTATTGCTGCATAAACTTAACCTTTATTACATCAGTTTGGTTATTTCCTGTCCTCCAGAGGACTACATTTTATTAAGGAGTATTTAAGTGTCCTAACCAGTTGAAAAAGATAAAGCAGGAGTCTTGGAAACCGCTTAATAATAATTTTTGCAAAGGATAGGTAACTCTTACTAAAGATAATCAATCACCTTCAGCAAATTCAAATCAATTAACATTTCAGTTGGAGATACATACATTCCCAGTAAAATAAATTTTTGGCTCTTCCTTTAAAGGTTTCTGATCTTTTGTCATATGAGTTAGACTTGTGGATTTCAAATAGAAGTGGCATTCCAGAAAGGTTCCAGGATAGTACTAATTTGCAGCTCTTTTCAACTTAAATAAAAGTCCTCTCCTATGCCTTGTAGTGAATAATCTAAACTAAACTACCTGACATTTACACTCAGTCCAAAGAACAGAGTGAAAATGCTGAATTGTCAGCAAAGCTTTGATGTAAATCAGTAGTCACAGGAGACTGCAAAGAAGAACATAATGTTACCGTCAGCTCATCAAAGGGGAGCTTTCTTCTTTCAAAGAAACAAAATTGCCATCATGCTTCCTCTGAATTGAAGAATCATTTGGCCTCATTATTTTCAGATACAGTTTCCTCCCCGATAGATGCCAAGATAATTAACAGTGAAAAGCTCCTCTTTTTTCTCCTTGATCTAACAGAATTATAAAAATACAAATGAGAAACAAACAGTTATTTTGCATGTTAGACTTTCTTTTAAAATTTTTAAAACATTCTTTAAGCTCATGATTATCTCCCAGGCATCAAAGTAAAATAAAAGTAAGGCAAAAAACAAACTTCAGCATACTTTTGAAATCATTTTCTTGGTAAAGCTAAAAGCTCATCTTTTTTCCTCTTCTGAATAAAATCACTCCCAGTAGTCTGTATGTCTACATGTTTTCTCCACAAAACATGATCTTCACACTAAGCGACATTGACAGCACTCTGAAGATTGCCAGAAAATGCATATTCTCAGGCCTTATCTCCTACTAACTGAATCTGTGGTTTGACAAGATTCTTCCGTGATTTGTGTGCACGTTGAAGATTGACACGTGCTATTCTATATGATAAGACATAATTTTCAGAAGAAATTGTTTATTGTATTTTAGTATTTTGTTCAAACCACTTAAGTCCCAAAGCGTGGACCAACAGCATTTTGTAAACCAGGGTTACTTTGCCGATGATCTTTGCATTCAGTGGATCTATGTTCCAGGTATCTTGGAATCTAAGAAATAACATACATTTTTCTACTTGGAAGAAATTGTAAAGATGATCCAATCCAACTCTTCATACAAGGCAAGATGCTTTTCTACATTATAGATACTGTGTCAGTTAAGGTACATTCATTTGCAAATAATGAAGAACTCAGTAAGAAATACTTAAATAAGAGTACATTTTTTTTTTATTAAAACAACAAGGTCCTGCATTAGGAAGATCACCTTTAGCAAATTCTCTGTCTTAAAACTATCATTAAGAACACAGTTTCTGGGCACCTGGGTGGCTCATTGGGTTAAAGCCTCTGCCTTCAGCTCAGATCATGATCTCAGGGTCCTGGGATCGAGGCCCGCATCGGGGCTGAGCAGGGAGCCCGCTTCCTCCTGTCTCTCTGCCTGCCTCTCAGCCTACTTGTGATCTCTCTCTGTCAAATAAATAAATAAAATCTTTAAAAAAAAAAAAAGAACGCAGTTTCTTCTGATAGACTCAAAGCGTTGGCCTCATCTTTAAGCTAGCTCCCTGATGGTCACAAAATGACTTTTACAGTCTTAAATAGGACTGAACCATGAGAAAAAAATGATAATGACTAGCTCTTCATGGTGGTTCACCCTTATATTTCATGAAGTATGTTGGAGTTACATGTATGAAGGCAAAGGAATTATCGTGATTGGTGTTCGACTTAGCAGGATTCACACATGAATTATATTCAGAGAGAAGAATATGGTGGTAGCTTCTCAGATGCTTCTGAAAGATTCCAACTCCAAGCATTGATACGTTTGTTTCTAATAAATCGATTATGGTGAAAGTAATGAGACAGCACATTCAAAATTGGATTACAAGAAGATTTTGGTTTCTGTCTTGTCGATTTCTTTCTCTTTCACTTGCCCGCCTAAATTCATGCCAACTCTCATATTGCATTTAAGCCCACTATGAACATCTAGGAACTAAGGGTGAATTCCAGCCAACAATCAGCAAAAAGCCAGGATGCTTTAGTCCTACAACCACAAGGGAAGTGTGTTCCTTCCAAAATTTGAGACTGCAAGTGGATCCTTCCTTAATCAAGCCTCTAAATGAGAACATAGCCTGACCTGCCCTCTGCTATTAGCCTGTGAGACTTTAAAGCAAACCCAATTAGCCATACCTGGACGCTTAACCTGTGAAAACTGTGAGATAATAAAAGTGTGTTGTTACAGGTTGCTTTGTTTGTCTTAAATTGTTACACTGCAAAAAAAAAATAATAAATTAAAAGCTGATTATAGGTAGGTAAATGAATAGTGTCTTCTGTAGATACAGAGAACTAAATCCAGAGACCGTGAGTCCTCTACTCCTCAATGTCTACCATTTCATAGTTGTACGGTTTGATTTGCTAGAAAATAATTTCAAATGATGAATTAATTATGCCATATAAATAGAAACCTTCATTTGAACCACATGAAATTGCCATTTTTTTTGCAGTTCAAAAATGATTTAACATTGGTGATTTCACATGGTTCAACCTGTATATGTAATGGCTTTGACTGGAGTTGTATTCAGTATTAACAGTCTTCAAACTGAGACGTTGACTTTGAATGCACTAGTATTAAAGGACAACCACTTCCCCTGTGGTTAGACCAAGGTTTTTCTTAAGTAAGTACAGAATTATTCATTTCAGTTTTTGAATTCTAGGAAGACTTTTTAATTCCTCAAATATTTTCCAAATATGTTTGAATATTTTTTAAAAACTCATTTACTTGTTTGATCCTTTTAGTCTATTTTGTTCTTTTGTTAAAATGTGTGGTGATTATTATTTTGGAGTGTAGAAAGGCAATTCAAGCAGTTATCAGTTTTTTGTGTTTCAGTGTGAAGGAATTTTTTGGTCCTTTCTTGAAATCTTTGAGCCCCCCCCTTTTTAAAGATTTTCTTTATTTATTTGAGAGAAAGAGAAAGAGAATATGAGTGAGAGAGAGGCAGAGGCAGAGGGAGAGGGAGAAGCAGGCTCCCTGCTGAGCAGAGAGCCCAATGCATGGCTTGATCCCAGGACCCTGAAATCATGACCTGAGCCAAAGCCAGACACTTAACTGACTGAGCCACCGAGGCGCCCCTCTTTGAGCCCTTTTTTAAGGTTAATAGGAAATGAACTTTCTGTCATAAGACTTAATTGTAGCCTTGGTTTACTGACATAATGGCAAATATCAAAAAATTAATGATCTTTCTGAAAATGTTAATGCATGTGATACATATTTAATATACTCTTAATTTACGTCTAAATATCTCTTATGGTTTATGTAAATAAAAACCTTAAATTACTGCAGTACATTCTCTAAAGCTGGACATTCTTACTGCAAACCAGAGTATTTACCTTTAAAAAAAATGAAACATTCTAATAATTATTTTAATATATGTATTAAGTACTTTTAAATAGGTTTGTGGTTTTTCCTATCAACAAATATTACAACAGAAAGTTCCTTAAGAATCTCTTGACTATTACTGCAATCAGAATTTTATCCTCATAATCTTTCGATTTCTGTGAAATTTAGAGGATTATTTTTTTTCATTGTGGTATGGTTGGCACACAATATTACATTAGTTTCAGGTGTACAGTATAGTGGTTCAACAAGTCTATCCACTTTGCTTGGGTCTCCATTAGTGTAGCTACTGTTTGTTCCCTTATAATGCTATTGTAATACCATTGGCTGTATTCCCTATGGTATATCTTTTATTCATGTGTCTTGTTCATTCCATAACTAAAGCCTGTATCTCCCACTCTCTTTCACCCATTTTGACCATCTTCCCACCCTCCTCTCCTCTGGCAACAATCAGTTTGTTCTCTGTATTTAAGAGTCTGTTTTTTGGGGTGGTTTTTTTTTTGTTTGTTGTTTCTTTCTTCATTTATTTTACTTTCTAGGTTCCATGTGTAAGTGAAATCACATGATATTTGTCTTTGTCTGACTTATTTTACTTAAAGCTTTTTTTCTTACAAATACACCCATGAAACTTGAGTAAACTTAAAAAATTTCAATATATTTTATGGATTTTGTTGAGCGTCAGCATTTGCAGATACTATAAACAAGGAAATGAAGTACACCTTTGGCAAACATTCTGTAACATTTTATGACCATTCTAGTTTTGTCCTTCCCTGTTTTCTTTCTCACTGTGGAAAACCAAACACTTTATTCCAGCACTGAAGCTCTGTTTTCCTTGAGTTGTAAGTTGTATATAGTCATGTTTCTAGGTAGAATCTCAAACACATAACAAATAAAACATTTAAACAGTTATTTAACTCTCTCACACAGAAAACGCAGGTCATGAAAAATGTACGTTGTAACCAAGTATTTTAGCAGACCCACTATATTCACCTATATTTATCTCTATGTATTTCTATGTGTATATCTATCTACTACCATCTTCTACAGCCACAAGCATCACTCTTATATTTTGTTAAATTGGCAATAATTAAGATGTTTGTTAATATAACCTAAAGGTATAGCAGTTCTGTAACATAAAATTGAGAACTACACACACACACACACTCCTTGTTGACTGATATTTTAGTATTCTGTATTACTTTAAAATAATTTAGGTATACAAAGTCTAATCCACTGTGATTAATACTATCCCATGATCTTAAAGGTAAATGAAGATAGTGACAATTATATGTAAGCTGATATGTACCATACAATGTAATTATTAACATAAAAAGCATTTGTCACAATTATGATTCAACTTAATCGAACACATAATTTAAAGTTTTTTGTAATCTTAAATATTATGTGGAAATATCATATCTAACTTCTAAAATATAGAAGTTTTGGGACTCCTGGGTGGCTCAGTCGGTTAAGCCTCTGCCTTCAGCTCAGGTCATGATCTCAGGGTCCTGGGATCCAGCCCCATATCGGGCTCCCTGCTCAGCGGGGAGCCTGCTTCCCCCTTTCCCTCTGCCTGCCTCTCTGCCTACTTGTGATCTCTCTCTCTCTGTCAAACAAATAAATAAAATCTTAAAAAATAAAATAAAATATAGAAGTTTAGGTAGCTTAGATAAACTGGTGTCTTTATTAACAAACAGACAGGGGCCCCTGGGTGGCTCAGTTGGTTGAATGTCTGACTCTTTGTTTCGGCTCATGTCAAGCTCTCAGGGTTGTGGGATAGAGCCCTGTGTGGGGCTTTCCACTCAGCGGGGAGTCTGCTTGAGATTCTCCGTCTGCCCCTTAGCCCACTCTTCTCTCTCAAATAAATGAATAAATCTTTTTAAAAAAGACATATGTGTTACAAAGATAAAATTTATCCCTGTTTTTTATTTATGTCACTTATATAATTGTCACCTAGATGAAAAACATGAGCAGTACTGCGAACCCATTCCAGTTTACCGTGTTGAATAATTTTCATATACCAATCCAGACTTTTCTATCCAGCTTGCTTGAAAGGCGGAACCATATAGATTCTATCATCAGGCCCCTTGTCTTCTGCCTTTTAGTTGCCTGTGCTCTAACACTCAGTGGCCTGTCCTATTGTTAGTTAGCAGTCCTCACCTCATGACTTCTGGATCATGCTAACAGCTTTCTCCTCTTGTCCCTTCTCCTCACCTCTTTAGGGCTAAGTATAAGGTATACCCAGATATTATTAGTCACAGGAACAGTACCATCCCTTTCTTTTACTCCCTTACACAATCTTTTTACATACTTTCTTTGCACATACTTCTTCCTGAATTAACAAATTTTAAGTGTCATGTCTTTCTTGCAAGGACTCATATATAGCAAAAAAAAAAAAAAAGTAGGAATGGCCAGAAAAAATTATAAAAATAATAATGGGGCCCTAGACCTAAGTGATAGCAAAATTACTTTAAAGCTAAATTATTTAACAC
This sequence comes from Ailurus styani, assembly GCA_002007465.1. NCBI lineage: Eukaryota > Metazoa > Chordata > Mammalia > Carnivora > Ailuridae > Ailurus > Ailurus styani. The sequence goes on from LNAC01001672.1 coordinate 104,489, forward strand.
AGTGAAGTAATGTTTCATAGAGAGACCCAGATCACCGTATATGTGTATTAAAATATATTTATATATGTAGGACTTCCATAATATGAGGTTGGCTATTTAAAACAGTAATAAAAATACCTTTTGAAAAGTTGGCAATTGACATCATGCTGTACACCAGAATAAATTCCAAAAGAATCAAGGATATCCATGTAAAAAATGGAATAATAAACTATTCAAGGAAACAGCAAGAGATTTATTTTCCCCGTCCTTAAAAAAAGCCTTTCTAAGTATACCACAAATTCCAGAATGTACAAAAGACAGAAAAAGTGTTACATTTCACTACATAATATCTAAATGTATACTGTACTTAGAAAACCTTTTGCATGCTGGCATACGGCCAAAAGTAGGCACAAAGAAGGGAAACAGGCACAAAAACAGATTATCCCATTTGCTGGAGGTCCGCTGCAGGGGCCACAAGAGGTCCAGTGGTTCTGGCTTTCCGAGCTCGCTGGACACAGACGCACTATCCAAGCAGCTGCAACGGTCTCCAGGGGGCTTCTGGTACAAAGCAGCTTGCTGTTCTCCGGACCTAGCTCTTGTGGCCTCATTTCCCCTTGGTGAGGGTCTGGAGCTCTGCATTTGCCACTTAGAAAACGTCTTCAAGATTGTCTGCACATGGGGCGCCTGGGTGGCACAGTTGGTTGGCTGTTGGACTCTCGGTTTCAGCTAAAATCCCTGTTTTGAGTATTTATGTAAAGTTTTCCTTTGCTTTAGCAGACTTCTATTTGTCTAGTGCTTTAAAGTGTCATCAGAGGCCATATGTCAGATGCTCTCTTCTGAATACCATGGACTTGGTTCAGTTCACACACACTGTGTAGGCTTCTCACATTCCTTTCGGTTTTTCCCTTATCCCGCTTTAAACCATGAATGTTTTTTGGTTAATGTTTCTGTGTACATTAAATAAGATACAACAAACAGAGGCAGTTCTAGTTCTTATGAATGAGAATGACTGAAAATTGACTTGAGTTACTCGAGTTAGCTTCCTGTCAGACCATGATAGAGGCAGTACAGAGAATACATACAAAATTAAGGGGACCAGGAGACTTGGACCTCCAGTGACTCCCTTTGTTCCACATGAAATAACGCCAACATTTTATGATTTCACATGGTAATGGCGAATAAGAGATGTATCTTGTCAGAGGAGGCAAGAAGTTGGCCTCTTTCTCTCCATATTATATTTGGTGAAAAGATGTTACCATTAAAAAGTTAGCATAAGGGGCACCTGGATGGCTCAGTTGGTTGAGCGTCCGACTCTTGGTTTCAGCTCAGGTCATGATCTCATGGGTTGTGGGAAGGAGCCCCACATCAGACTCCTCGCTTAGCAGGGAGTCTGCTTGAAAGATTCTCTCCCTCTGTCCCTTACCCCACTCATTCTCTCTCTCTCTGTCTCTCAAAGTAAATAAATAAATCTTTAAAACATTTGCCTTATTAACATAGAAATGAAATGTTTCAGTGCTGCCACACCAAACTTTTTATTTTTTTTTATTTCAATTTCAGAGCAGGATCCTGCTCATGGCCTACAGCCTGAGAGGTGTTTTACCATTCATTTGCCACAGACAGAAACCTGTTTACCTATCCCACACAGACTGTGTCAGAATTACTGTTAATAGGAAAAGCCAAATGAAAACAGACCTGCATTCGCAAAGCACAGGAACTGCATGTCAGTTACTCAGGCCTTCTTGAACTGGCAAGATCCATGCTAAGATTGACTGCACATTTAAAGAAATCACATTTCTTTAAAGAAAAAAATAAAGGTAAAAGTAATGAAAAGAAAAGTAGATGTCAGAGGTAATAGAGTTAATTCTTCAAGTATATGGGAAATTAGGATAAACTGCTTCATTTTTATTTCAGAGCACTTAAATAGTAAAGCTCTATCAAAACAAGATGCTCTGTAAAACAGTGATTATAAATAGAGTTCATAGCAACTAAGAATACAGTTGCTAAAATAAAATAAAATGAGAGATAGAATTTCACATTGAAAGTTTCTCCTAGAAAATAGCTTTGTAAATCAAGGTATGAAGAGCATTAGAAATATGCAAACTGTAGAGTATTTGTTTAAATTCTTGAATATCTGCTGTGTTTTCTCTAGAGAGATAAAAACCAAGAAATTGGAGAATAAAATACGAGAAGAAAGTATGCTATAACAGAAAAAGAAAATATCTATCAAAATATAAGTTCTTACTAAATACCGAATTCAACAAAAGACAGAACAATACCCACATATAAACTTATCATAATTTCATAATAGCAATATAAAAAGTTCTTAAAAATTTTTAAAGGAGAAAAAAAGAAACTGTTGTATGTGTTATTGGCAATTCTGAATGAAGAACACATAGGAGCAGTGATTTGGAAAAGTTCTAAGAAAAGCATTTAAAATCTAGAATTACCTAACCAGCACAATGAATACATTTTCAGATATGCAATGAATTATGTAGTTTACTTCCAAAACATACTTTTCGGGAGCTTACTGTAAGTTTTTCTTCAGCAGAATGAGATTAAAATAAAGAGAGAGGAAGGCATGGGACTCAGGAAGCAGTAGGTAGATCACAGGATAGCAGGTTACGAAATTCTCTTGAACGATGTGTACCAGTTCTGAAAAATGCAGTTCTTTGAAGCAGGAGGACAAAGGCCTTGGTGCCTTTGTGAAAGATTTCTTTGTAGTAAAAAAGCAACATGCTCCATTAGTTAGTATGACTCAGGATAGAAACACTCAGGTATATAATCGATTTTTTCATTCATTGAGCATTTCTTGAGCACGTACTTTATTCTACACACTTCTGTATACACATCAGTGGGGGGGAAACAGAGAAGACATGTTTTCAAGGAGATTATATTCTACTTGTAGGAGATAGAATACACGCACAAATAAACCACAGCGTGTCATTTTGGATGGTGTTACAGTGGATTGGAAGGGAAAAGCGAGCATAGTGAGGGAATGATAGTGCTTTTGTTGAGCAGGATTGAGACATTCTGAGACCACTACCTTGGGCTGAAGCCTGAAGTTGTTGGAACATGAAAGAGGACAGTGCATCTATAATGTAGAGAATAAACCAAAGTGCTGGAAGAGAAGAAAATAGAAACCTATGGAAGGACCTCCTGTGACCATAAGGCCATGATAAATACTGGATTTAATTCTGAATGAGATAGGAGACCTCAGGAAGACTCTGATGGGTTTACTCGGCTGTTTATAAAATGGATTGTTAGGGGGAAAGAGTAGAAGAAGGAAAACCAATAAAAAGACTTGGAAAATAATTCTGAGGGAAGATGATAGTTACTTGGAATAGAGTTTTAACAAGGGAAATGACAAGAGATAGATTTGAGATGTGATTTAAAGGTATCGTTGAGGCAGGAGTTTGGGCTCGATTGGATGTGTAGGAGAGAAAAAGAGAAGACTTGAGATTGACAGCAAAGCATTGCATATGAAGAACTCAAACAACACAGTGTTCATTTAGTGGGACAAGAAGAGGGAATGAAAAGCACATTTGAAGGGGCAGGGGACAGGTAGTTGGATAATAAAAGACTGGAATTCGTGAGAGGTATTCGGGATAAAAATAAACCTTTCTCTCTCTCTCTCTCTCTCCCCCCCCCTCCCTCCCTCCCCTTCTCTTTCTCTCTCTCTCTCTCTTTCTTCAAGAAAAAGTGAAAGGATTTATGAAATTCAGGGAGAAAACAATGTTACAAGGCAGCCACAGTCCAAATATGTATATGTACTCTTGATGACGGTAATGTTTTACTTCATATAACTTAGGGCCAATACCTGTTCTCCAGAAGAAGGATCGGTATTCCTGACACACTGCTCGATTGTTCACTGAACACTATTTCTGCAGTTATACTACTTGCATTCTATTGAATTTGCAATGGGTTTAATTTTAAGCTTTGCAAATTTATAGGCAAAGCAAGAAAGTTACGATTATGGTTGAAGAAGAAAATGTAGGATTTAACAACCTCGACAAGTGTAAAAGTAAAACTGTAGGTGACAGATGGTGGGAATTGAGAGAGGAAAAGAATGTGGGGGATGCACGGAGGCAGTGACATCCTCATCCTACACGGAAGAGAGTCAGAAGCCTTAAGTAAATGTTATAGCACAAGAAATGGAGGAGTGAAGACATTACTTAACATTGTCTAGTTTCCCAGAGCAAGAACTAGTTAGGACCATCAGCTATTTGGAGATAAGTGCGTGTAGGTGATAGAATTGAAATTTCCTCTTGAGGAGTTAATAGTTTGTTTGTTTTTCTAAAACCGATCAAGACAGAATTATAAGCGTATAGCTAAGGTTTCATGTGCTATAATTTAAATTTTGGAAATTCCAGAAGAGTTATATTGGAATCAGTTGTAAACTATGGAGTGGTGAAGAAGATTTTCTATAAATGCTTCAGAATAAGCCCTGTTGTATTTTAACTTTTAATATTAATATAAAATGTTTAAAAATTGATGAGAAAGCTATTTACATTATAAATAATCTATAAACCTTTACTAAATACTAGGAAGAATAAAGTAGGATTAGAAAAGATGTAAGAATTTTAACATGTTTCAATTGACACAGTACGAAATTTTAATTCTTCCCCTGTCTGGGTGTTTGCTAGCACTGACAAGATTTGTCTCATTTCATGATCATTCAATAACCTAGACAAATGCATTTAACCACCAGAAGTTATAGGCCATAAACTTTGACCAAATGTTGTTATGAAATTGTAGTACTGTATTTGATATAAGGCCTTATAAAAACAAATAATCTTATGGCCCTATGTACTTGAAAGATGTTAAGTGCTATGCTGAAACTGTCCTCAGCATCATAAGGAAGACAAGACTGTATAATGTTTACATTCCTGTAACCACACACAAAGGGCACTCTTCATAATATCCAGCTGGAGCTGTCTCAAGCAAGACAAAATTCTGTATACCTTCATACATCGGTACACTATTAAAATAATAAATATTGATAAAATTGATATAAATCAATTGTGCTCGTTGATTTGCACGAGGACAGTTTACAGTCTTTTACCCATGCACAAGTAAGATTTTGTTACTTAGGATAACAATAATAACAAAAAATATGGAGAGGCTAGTCCAAGGTAATTAAACTTCCCCAGAGAACTATTGGGTGGCTTCTCTGTTGAACGGAAAGCATGTCATTCTCTTTAGTAGTGTTGTCCAAGCTGCCTCTGCCATTTCTGATTCAAACCTGGCCTAGAATTTAATTACTGCCTTAACTTCGTGGAGATCGTCATCTGGCTTTTTGCATCCCCAGTCCTAACGTAACTTGTGTATGTGGTTCTTTCTTACATACTGGCAACACAAAAGCTGGCTTCCTGAGCAACTTTTCCCTTTCATGTCCAACACATGGAGTTTGACAATGTGAACCCTTTCATTAGCGTCCCCACAAATAATAATTACAACCTTGTTTTTTCATGGTGATGTTCTGGTGGTTGCGGTGGTAAATGACCTCACTCTTCAACTGAGATTATCCATCATAACGAGAAAGACTTGATCCAACGGTGTTAAAAAAAACTTAAAATTTACGTTAACATAACACCCAGTCAAAAAGGTATAAACATTCAGCTGGAAATCATGTGAGATAACCTTGAGATTATTAGTCTGAATCATACCTTCCAAAATAAATCTTACTCTCCTACAAGAACTTCTATTCACACTTAGTTTAATTGGAATATCTACCTCATATTCTAGTCCTGATTTGAAGTAGGATCTTCCATGTCAGATTCAATTAACATCATCCAACATCTCCATCTTGAAGGTGAAATTGCTTCTCTTTGTAATGATCCCGGTGAACTAATAGATCAGTTGGGCTTGTTCTCAGTACCTGAATTCTTTGACTTCCTTTTCTCTCATAATGCACATCTTAACCTAACATTTTCTTGTAGTTATTTGTATATTTTAATTCTTCCTTGCACATCTGGGTCATCTTTTCTGCCAGAACCAGAACAATCTGGTAGACAACTATTTACAACACAATTTGCAAGCAGCTGCATTATAATTGATTTTATTCAGAGTTAGCACATCCTTGTTGAGTTGTTTTTTTAATTGCACTCTTAAAAAGTTCAGCAAATCTGACAGAGAAAATCAAATTTGGCCAGACCTTTTATAAAAAGTAAGTTATCATCAATATGGAGGTGCAGCTATCTCTTCAAGATGCTGATTTCATTTGCTTTGAATATCTACTCAGGAGAGCAACTGCTGGGTCATAGGGTAGTTACAATTCTATTTGTAATTTTTTGAGAAGCAGTCATACCGTTTTCCATAATGGTTGTACCAATTTACATTCCCACCAAAAATGTATAATGGTTTCCTTTTCTCCAAATCCTCACCAACATTTGCTATCTTTCATTTTTTTTTGTTTTTGTTTTGTTTTGTTTTGTTTTGTTTTTTAATGCTAGTCACCCTTCCAGTATAAGGAATAATTTCACTGTGGTTTTGATTTGCATTTCTCTAGTGATTAATGATTTTGAGCATCTTTCCATGTACCTATTAACCAACATAGCTGCTCTTTAGAAAAATATCTTTCTCCTTTGCCCATTTTATTTTTAAGATTTTATTTATTTATTTGACAGAGAGAGATCACAAGTAGGCAGAGAGGCAGGCAGAGGGAGAGGGGGAAGAGGCTCCCTGCTGAGCAGAGAGCCCGACAAGGGACTCAATCCCAGGACCCTGAGATCATGACCTGAGCCGAGGACAGAGGCCCAACCCACTGAGCCACCCAGGTGCCCCTCCTTTGCCCATTTTAATTGAATTATTAACATTTTTCTTATTGAGTGGCATGAGTTCTTTATATATTTTTAATATGAACCCCTGATCACCTAGACGGTTTGTCTCCCATTCTGTAGATTGCCTTTTTTTAAAATTTTATTTTATTTAAATTTGTTTAATTAAAATATTGTATATTGTTAGTTTCAGAGGCAGGCTTCAGTGATTCATCAGTCTTATATAATATGCAGTCTCATTACATCACGTCCCCTCCAGTTACCCCATCCCCCTACTCCCCTCCCCTCCAGCAACCCTCGATTTGTTTCCTATGATTAAAAGTTTCTTATGGTTTGTCTCCCTCTCTGATTTCATCTTGTTTTATTTTTCCCTTCCTTCCCATGTGATGCTCTGTTTTTTTCCTTAAATTCCACATATTGTAGATTGCCTTTTCATTTTATTAATTGTTTGCTTTGCAGGAGCTCTTTAGTGTGGTGTAGTCCCAGCATTTTATGTCTATTGTTTCGGTGTCTTATCCAATGAATCATTGCTAAGACTGCTGTCAAGGAGCTTTTTCCCTATGTTTTCCTTAAGGTCTTTTACAGTTTCAGGTTTTATATTTAAGTTTTTTATCCATTTTGAGTTAATGTTGTAAGCAATATAATATAGGGTGTGGTTTGATTTTTTTTTTTTACATGTGGATATCCATCTTTCCTGATACGATGAATTGACGAGCCCATCCTTCCATGTGTTCTCTGCATTCCCATGTTCATTGTAGCATTATTCGTAATAGTCAAGATATAGAAACAATCTTTATGGGTTTTGACTGTTGGATAAAGTTAACGAGATATATCTAAGGGAATCCTATTCAGCTATGAAAAACAAGGAAGTCCTGCTATTTGTGACAGCATAGGTGAAATCAGAAACCACTATGGCAAGTGAAATAATGAAATAAGCCAGACAGAGAAAAATAAATGCTGCCTGGCATCACTTTTATGTGGAATCTTTAAAAAAAAAAAAAAAGCCTATTACATAGCAATAGAGAACAGAATGGTGGTTGCCAGAGACTGGGAAGAGGAGCAAGTGTGGAGATGTAGGTCAAAGTGTACAAACTTCTAGTTGTAAGAAGAATAAGTTCTGAGCATCTACTGTAAAGCACAATTACTATAGCTAATAATATGGTACTGTATAATTGGAAGTTGCTCTGAGGAAATCTTAAGCCTTGTCACCACACATCCCAAAAAAGAGTTATGATTTATTAATTGTCTTGATCTTGGTATCATTTCACAATGTATATATCAAGTCCTCATGTTGAACACTTTAATATATACAATGGTATTTTTCAGTTAGTCCTCAATAAAGTCAGGAAAAAGGAACTTATCAGACAGTATGGAAAATAACTTTGTTTTTCAGAGACATATATATTCATATTTTTGATAGCTCCTTAAATATGGTCATGGATAGGTGTGGAATTGGTACATGCTGCTTATCTTGTGATATCTCACCTTAATACCACCACCCTTTAGATTTGGGTGTTTTGAATATGTTAAAGATATTACAAAGTTGTTTTAAACAGAATTGAAAATCAGTGTCTCCCCGTCAAGAAAACTAGGTTAGCAAAACATGATTCTGAAGTCTGAACTCATATTCTTAATGTGCTGTCTGTTCTGTGTTATGGGATTCACATTATGAGCTTGTATTTCTCATTTTACCATATTAACATACTAAGGATGGAAACCTACAATACCACTCCAAAAGAGAATTTTAATTTAATTCCACGTCTTCCCATTATTAAGATAGGTATTAGTTTCCCCAAAAGGATTGAAAACAAAGTGAGCCACTATTTTAAAAATGTACCCTCTGTTGATTCTTTCACTCATTTCAGACTCCTCTGGTCTTGTAGAGGACTAATTGGGAGTTATATATTCTCTTTGGAATTCCCTTAGTGTCTTACTTATTTTTCTAGGACATATGCCACCTTCCACATTATTAAGAATTTAAGTTTTATAATCATCACATTTTTTGCTGTGGGATTAAAAGTTATTTGAAAATAGATACCATTTCTTATTCATCTACATACCTCAGTTGCCAATGAACCAAATCTGCAGTGTTAAATATTGAACCGAGCTTAAACTTTCACTTTCCTTCTAGGCCTCATTAATATCTTATGTTTTGTAGGGATAGTATAACCAACATACCAGCTTAAACAATGTTATCTTTTTCTTTAGTATAATCTAAAATTAGTATAATTCTTTGACTTAAGTGGTAAAAATAATACACCAAGCAAAGAATTCTCTCAGGCCAGTCTGTTTTTTCTCATCTTAAATAAATAACTTCTGAAATAAAAATCCTAGTTAAAATTTTATAAAGACGTGTACGAATGGCAAGGAAAATGGCTTCACTGTTGATTTTACATAAAATTGTTTAGCTTATTTCTAAAATCATGTTATAAATTATTAAAAATTCATCCAAGGCAAATCAAATTTCTGTTTTCTTTAATTTGGGGGGGGGGTGTTGTCATAAAACTTTGTTTTTAACTATATGACCAGAACATAGCTGTGAGATTCAAAGTAATGGCCCATATAGGACAAGTCACTGAAACTGCCAATATTCCAAAACAAGCTATTGTCCTTTGAGTATTTTAAATTAACTATTCCTCAACTTAAGATATGTTTTTTTTGTTTTAGTAATGTGACAAAGCAAGGATAAACTCAACACCACAGATTCACTGCCTTTTCACAACCTGAAAGTTGGTACTTTATTGCTTCACAAGACATAGATATAAAAGAAAGTTTGAAAACATTTAGATGGCATTTATCCAAAATATAAAACACAGTTCAAGATAATTAAGAATGCTTAATATAATACAGTTTATACCAAATATAAATACTAACAGAACTGTGGTTAATTATCGTTATAAATGTGTGTGTTTCTTTCTATAATATTAAATATGTTGAAGGCACTTATGGATTTTTAAAGCACCTAGCACACTGTCTTGTAAACAGATGATAAATATTTGTTAAATGAATGAAGAAATCAATATATAACTGTAATAATCATGTGGAGTGCCTAAAGGCTATAATGGTGTATGAGGAGTGGCATGCAGAAATATTTTACATGAAGGCCGGAATGCCTGCTATCAAATTTTATTAGAAACAGAATAAGAGAAAATTCAGGTTTTTGGTAAAGAGTGCAGGGCTTAGAATAGATGTAGGAAAGCTTTCCAAAGAGTTGGTAGTTATTAAATATTATAATTTATTTCCAAATGAGGTTGTCAAATTCTTTTCACATGTCTTTGAGAGTAAGATAGGAGTTTCATCTGTTCAGGATACTTTAATTGTCTCTACATTATGCCAAAACATCTGCTGGTTTCAGTCAATAGTAAAAACTCCATACTGTCAATTCAAAGAATAAAACCAGCTCAATCATTTTTCTGGCATCTCATAGCTCAAACAAACCTGTTGATTGACATTTTTATTTTTCTTCAAATTATTTTAGCTTAATGGTAACTTCAGGATCTTGTAGTTCTGTCTGAGTGGGCTAAATTAAGTAAAATTTCTAAATCCCTTTTCTGCTCTGTATGAATTAAACTATTGTTTATTCATGATGGATGAATATAAAATGTATGTTACCTTTATATAATTTGAATGATGCATACTTTAAGTACCTTTAAAAACATTTAAAGTGAGAAAATGTTAATGTCTGTATTTAAATTATAATGAAAATTGCTAGAACTTAAGACGTTGTACTAAATAGTCACAGGTGAGAACATTTTATATATTTCACTATCATACATAGTGACATACAGTGAAAAAACTTAGGGAAATTTCTATACCAAAAGTGAGGAAAATGAGAGGGAAATTGCTGTTTATAGTTTTTTGGAAAAAAGTAAGAGCTTGGTTGATGCTCAGTGAATACCTGTTAGATAGATTAATTATTGACTGGCTGCTTTATATGGTGAGACACTGATATGACATATATAAGAGAAGAAGTGATATTCTTTTTTTTTTTTTAAAGATTGTATTTATTGACAGAGACAGAGATCACAAGTAGGCAGAGAGGCAGGCAGAGGGAGAGGAGGAAGCAGGCTCCCCGCTGAGCAGAGAGCCCGATGCGGGGCTTGATCCCAGGACCCTGAAACCATGACCTGAGCCGAAGCCAGAGGCTTAACCCACTAAGCCACCCAGGCGCCCCAGAAGTAATATTCTTAATCTGCTCATTCTATGTGCCTAAAACAATAGTTAATCTGAAATCTTCAGCTGAGAGTTTTTCCAGTGAGAAGAGGAAATTGAACAACAGTGGTATATGGAAGACAAAATGGCCACTGATTTCATGCTTTGCTTGAGTTTTTACCTCGTGATCTTTCTTATTAGGTGATTATTTCTAGTGAACAAAATAAATTGGTTTCTTTTTCTGTATGTATATATGTATATAAATAACCAATATTTAAATTTATAATTTAATTCAATTTTAAAATAATAGACCTTTATGAGATGTTGCCTTATAGCATTAGACTAAGGGCTTTACATTTCTTTCCCAGGAATTATACATAGGGCATATATATATAGGACATAATAGGGCAGGTACTCATTTTACAGATGAGGTAATAAAGATAAGAGATCAGTGGTTTAAAAAGTTTGTGATTAATAACAACAGCTTCCATGATCACTTATAATCCTTATACTTATAAAATAATATACCATTTTCATTAGAGCAATTCAGTTGATGTTACCTTGTATGTACCGAAGTCAAAGTATCATTAATAGCTATAAAAGGTAAGAATCGAAGATCAACCTTATAAAAGATTATTGATCATTCACATAAGGTTCGATATGAGTATTTCAAACCTGTGAGTAGTTCTTTAAGTAATATTTAGATACCCATGTTCTTTTTGGTTTGTGGCTCAGGCATTTAAAAAAGTGACTTCCAAGACACTGTTTTTCTTTTCCTCAAGTCAGAGGCAAGGGGGATATACATGTGTAGGATGATGACGGGAGTTTCTTAAGAGCCAGTACTGAAACCTACACACTTTATCTGTACTCACCTTTCACTTTTAAGAACTCATTCATATGGATGTCCTAAATGCAAGGGAGGTGTGAAATGTATTCTAGCTGTTTGCCCAAGAAGCATTGGGTTTCATGAGTATTTATTTATTTGTTTATTTATTTTAAAGATTTTATTTATTTATTTGATCGAGAAAGAGAGAGAGATCACAAGTAGGCTGAGAAGAAGGCAGAGAGAGGGGGAAGCAGGCTCCCCGCTGAGCAGAGAGCCCAAATGTGGGGCTCGATCCCAGGACCCTGGGATAATGACTTGAGCTGAAGGCAGAGGCTTAACCCACTGAGTCACCCAGGCGCCCAGGTTTCATGGGCATTTAGTGAAACTCTGCCACAACACATTTTTCGGTTCATCAGATATTTATGCAGAGAACATACCCAAAGGGAAAACTCAGATTTCCTCTAGTCACCCATTCAGCTGCTGCTGCCTTTGAAAGTGGAGGAAGTAGACAGGAGCCAAGGCATATGGGCAACCACAAGTTGCAGGAAAAGGTGAGGAAATTAACTCTCAGCTATGGTCTCCAGAAAGGGACACAGTCCTGCCAACAATTTCATTTTGTACCAGTGGGAGGACCTTTATTGGACTTCCAAGTGCTATAAAATGATAAATTTATGCTGTCTTAAGTCACTAAATTTGTGATAACTTGTTACAGCATCAGTAGAAAACTATTACAACTCTCTCTCTCTACCTAAACATCCAGTACACAAAGGGGGTGCTGGAACAGGATTCCACTTTAGGGAAAGAAAAAAATGGGAGAAACCCAGCAGTATTGGCTCACAACAATAATTTAACCTTTACTGGAAGGCATTGTGATCTCCCCTTTTCCCTGGTAATTAGGAGAGTTTCCTAATTACAGCCAATTTTGTTCTTTGATGGAAAATTCCTTGTTTTTAAGTAAGGGAGGCTCCCAGCTCCATCTTCTGCAAGGTTTCTCTTCTGTCATTATTCTATACCTAAAATGAGTTGTGGGGATTATAATTTCCTTCAATATTACGTGTTTTTGTTGTTGTTGTTTTTGTTATTAGATGTTAGAAAAGAGATAACGTGTGAGCAGAGTAGGAGGGAGCAGAGGGAGAGAGAGAATGTTAAGCAGGCTCCACAGCCAGGGCAGAACCTGTCATGGGGCTCAATCTCACGACCCTGAGGTCGTGACCTAAACTGAAGTCAAGAGTCAGATGCTTAACCAACTGAGCCACTCAGGCACCCCATTACATGGTTTTCACAAGCTCCTTCTTGCTTTTGTAAATCAGGAACCATGATGTTTTTGTTAACATAATCAAAATGATATTTTTAGAAATATTAATAGCCTTATTTTCGATTTGATTCCAGGTAGTTCATATGTCTTTACCACACTGAAATTATTTTTCAGACAGAGCTAGAATATGATATATTCTTTAGTTCTTTACTGGTGGTGTGTTGGTTGTTTCCTAGATATTAAATCTCTTTGAGTTACCATGGGTTCATTTGAAAAGCAAGGATTAACACAGTGGCTGTTTTATAAGATTAACATGTAGATTAAATATGAAAATATATAAATCCTTTAGCTCATGGCCAGATAAGCCATAAATATTGAAAAAAATTTTAACTGTTGACTACAGAACCCTCTGTTTGAATTACCAACATTGCAAGTTACCCTCACTAAGCTCTCTTAACTTTGGATGTGGAGGCTGCTGTATTCACACTGACTGCATTTATCCAGCACTTTTGACTCCACTGATAAAATGAAGAATTTAATTGATATTTTACTGCACTGTCAAATGCTGGTGTTTTCCATATTTGTTTTTAGGAAGTCCATTTTATTTTCATTTCCATGATTTTTTCTTCATTACATAGTTTTCTGATGTATAAGCAAGCAATTAAAAACAAATCAAAACCTTCCAAGAAACAGGAAGAGTGATCACAACTTGGAAGAGAGAAAATGACATGCCATTCATGGAGACCATTTAGCTACTCTAATTTATTTGATATTAGAATAAGATTCTAGCAATGTCTGTGTGAAGCTTGGCAGAACAAAAATTACCATTTCGAGAGAGATTATTAAATGCCAGGCAGGTGGGTAAGGAGAATTTAAGATGCTGATACACATGCACCCATTCTGTTTTCACAAACATCTTCAGATACGTAGTTGTGCAAGATGTAAAAGGGCTAATACAAACATGTAGAGGGTCCTCGGTCTTCCCTTTGTCTTCTACCTTTTTTCTTTTTACATTTCTGTCTTTGAAATTTGACTAGACAGTAAACCGCAAGGCTTACAAAAATAGTCTTCGAACATTCTATTCTGCTGATTATTTTAACCTGGAAGAAGAAAGATAAAATTTGGAACAGTCCTGACCCATTGATTTGGTTCAAGTACAAAACTGCTCTATAAGTCAAAACATGAAGGATATGTACTCACCTTCCCCCATCCTATCAAATTCTGTCCCTTCTTTGGTTGAGGAGTTACCTGATCTGCTAGTGGTCCCTTATGTGCATCTGTTAAATAAAGAGGACTTTAACCTCTATTAAGTCACTTAAATCATTTATCTTTGACAAAGATAGCTGTGCTAGTAAGTGGCAGGCCAGAATTGGCATGGACAGAGTCATTCAGGTTCAAGCTTTGAGCCTTCTATGCACTTTATCCCTCTTTTCTTTTTAAACACTTTTTTGTGGAGATGTTTAGGTAGATGTAAAAGCAGGTGGAATCCTATAATGAATGAAATCCCATGCATCCATCACTCAGTTTCAGAAAGTATCAACTTGATGTCATTTTTTTCATGTATTCTTCACCTTCATATACATTGTTTGTTTGCTATAGTATTTTAAAGAAAATCCCAGATATCATGTCAATGTATGCAGTAAAAAAAATCATTAGACATCACTAAATAATAAAAACATTTTTAATATAACAAAAATGCTACTAGCACATATTAATATTAACAACAGTTAACATCATATAACATTCAGTCTGTATCTCACTTTTCATCCAAGTTCTCAAAGTTATCTTTTTACCATGGAATTGTAAAAATCAACATTCATAAATGCCCATATATTGCCTTTGGTTGTTTTGATTCTTAAAAACTGAATTATATACTTACAGTCTTTCCTGCTTTTTTTGTGCCATTTATTGGTAGAAGGATACATGTCATTTGTCTTCTGCAATGTTCTGTATTTTGTAATTTGCTAGGTTGCTACTTCAAGTTGTCTTTTACCTGGTTTCTCTTTCTCCTATATTTTCAGTAAACCAGTAGTTAGAGTCCTGATTTTTTTAAAAAGATTTTATTTATTTATTTGACAGAGAGATAGACAGAGCCAGAGAGCACAAGTGGAGAGAATGGCAGAGGCAGAGGGAGAAGCAGGCTCCGCACTGAGCGGGGAGCCTGACACGGGGCTCGATCCCAGGACCCTGGGATCATGACCTGAGCCAAAAGCAGATGCTTAACCATCTGAGCCACTCAGGCGACCCAAGAGGCTTGATTTTATTCATACTTCATTTTTAGCAAAAGTGCTTCTCCACTTCACTACCACTTACTTTTTACTGTATCACATCATGAGACACATAAAGTCTAGTTGTCCAGTTTGAGTGAATCTAATGTTATCATTGATTTCCCATGGTCTGAGCCTGATGCTTCCACTATAATTTTTTCCCGTCAAACTTTGCCCAAAAACATCTTACCGTTCATTGATGATAGTTGTCTGGGTTCGGTATCTCATCAGAGATTGGAAAACGTTGATATTCTAATAATTTATTAGCAAGATTTAGTCTAAATAGAACATTCTCTTATCCACTCTTTGGTTACCTTGAAGCACAGTTTATATAAGAAACTCAGAGAAAAATGTGTGATTCCGGGCACCTGGGTGACTCAGTGGGTTAAAGCCTCTGCCTTTGGCTCAGGTCATGATCTCAGGGTCCTGGGATGGAGCCCTGCATCCGGCTCCCTGCTCAGCAAGGAGCCTGCTTCCTCCTCTCTCTCTGCCTGCCTCTCTGCCTACTTGTAATCTCTCTCTCTCTGTCAAATAAATAAATAAAATCTTTAAAAAAAAGTGTGTGATTCTATTTCACTAGGTAGAATTTTTAGAGAAGTAAGTCTGTCCTCCAGAAACCCCAATGAAGAGTAATAAGAATAATGTGTAATGTAGTAATATTATGAATACATGCATTTTTATATACTTCGAATATTTGCAGTTATTCTGTTTGATCATCAATATACTCTGCCTTATACCTGTTGAAGACCCTTCCACACTGACTCATATCTTTTTTACCTGACCATCTTAGTCTTTAAAATCTTCATTGCTTTCTGGCATAACAAGATATCCAGGAATCATCTTGAATGTTTTTTGCCCTTTACCTATAGTCAAGAATTCTCCTGAAAATCTCTGATTCTCTTTAATGGAAAATGGTTTTGGGAACTCACAGTCTGTGTCCCAGTAGTAATCATTGCCATGGGTTTATCATTTGTCCTAGGCTTTATCAGTGAATGCATGTAATAAATACATATTTTTTACAGAGAAACAAATCTTGAATATGTGCTGATTTTCTTTTTCTTTTTCTTTTTGATTTATTTATTTATTATTTTAGAGATAGAGAAATTCCAAACATTAGCAGGAGGGACAGAGGGAGAGGGAGAGAGAATCCCAAGCCAACTCCACACTGAGCATGGAGCATGACTCAGGGCTCAGTCCCACGACCCTGACTGAGATCATGACCTGAGCTGAAACCAAGAGTTGAAAGCTTAACCAACTGCCCCACCCAGGTACCCCACCCCTTAATTTTTGTGCTGATTGTCTGAGTCAAATTTAAGTTTCCAGTCATTTTACTTGAGGTCTTTTACATTTGCATCTTTTTATTCTTAGTCTTAAAGTTTTGTTTCTTAATGGCATTACCATAATTACGTATCTGCTTTCTTGTACAGTATACCTATAATACTTGAAAAATAACATTATCAATATATTACGCTAACAACAATAGGACTAGGGGCACCTTGGCGGCTCATTCGGTTAAACATCTGCCTTCTGCTTAGGTCATGATCTCAGGGTCCTGGGATAGAGCCCCACTTCTGGCTCCCTGCTCAAAGAGCCTGCTTCTCCCTCTCCCTCTGCCCGCTCCCTCCTGCTTGTGCATGCTCTCTCTACCTCAAATAAATAAATAAATAATCTTAAAGAAAAAAAACAATAGGACTAAATGAAGTATAAAAATTTTTCATGTTTTTGGGGCACCTGGGTGGCTCAGTTAGTTGAACATCAGGATCTTGCTTTTGGTTCAGGTCATAATGTCAGGGTGGTAGGATTCAGCTCTGAGTCAGAGTGCTTGAGATTCTCTCTCTCCCTCTCCCTCTGCCCCTCCCCTGCTCACACGTGTTTGTTCTCTCTTTCAATAAATTAATTAAATCTTAAAAATCTTTTCATGTTTTCTTTTGTCTTTTGAGTGTAAGCCAACAAGAATATATGTGAAAGTATTAGTTTTTAGAATTAATTAATTAATTACTACCTATGGTAGCCCACCAACTATATACAATTATATATGTTTGTTTACTTTGGATTGGACTTTTAGAATTTTTTTTTCATTTCCAGTTAAATATTTGTAGCTTTGGAAAATACATGAATCTGTCATCAAAATCAAAATGTTGGGGAGGCAAAGTTTTACTCTACCCTTTAATTCTTCTATCTGGTCTAAGATTTAAATTGACATGGCGTGCCAGGGTTGCTCAGTCAGTTAAGCGTCCAACTCTTGATTTCAGCTCAAGTCATGATCTCAGGGCCTTGAAATTGAGCCCTGCATCAGGTTCCATGCCCAGCATATTTTACTGCATTTAAAGATATTTTGTATTAAGCCAATATTTCTTTTTTGTATTTTCAGTGGGCTTTTGGTCTTTTTTGTTACAATTTTTTAAAATATCTTTATGTAATGGCAATATTGGCAGTTTGTAAAAAATTGCAAATTATTTCATAAGACTTTTATTTGGTTTAAGACTTTTGAAAATTTTGCGTCATTCAAGAAATTACTTACAGCCTGCTGTAATTACTCTATGTAGTGTTCTCGGGAAGAAATGAATACAAAAAATATGTTTAGCATCTTTATTGGATATATTTTACTATGTTATATATCTCATTTGTTTTCATTATTTGTTTACACATCTATTATGGATTTGGGTTTCTTTTTAAACATATAAATCTTCTTAGAGTGGGCTGTTCACCAGCTTTGCCCATTTTTCTAAAGGATTGTCTCTTTTTTCCTTGTAGGGTTTTATTTTATTTTATTTTATTTTATTTTTTGGATTCAATAATTTTTTATTTTTTATTTTTTATTTAATTTTATTTTTATTCTTTGCCCAAGGGGTACAGGTCTGTGAATCATCAGGCTTACATCTTTCACAGCAGTCACCAAAGCACAAACCCTCCCTAATGTCCATAGCCCATCCACCCTATCCCTACCCTCCCACCCCCCAGTAACCCTCAGTTTGTTTTGTGAGATTAGGAGTCTCTTATGGTTTGTGTCCTTCCCCATCCCATCTTGTTTCATTATTTTTCCCTCCCTACCCCCCACGACCCCCCACCCTGCCCCTCAAGTTCCTCATATCAGAGAGATCATATGATAATTGTCTTTCCCTGATTGACTCATTTCGCTCAGCATAATACCCTCCAGTTCCATCCATGTTGTTGCAAACGGCAAGATTTCGTTTCTTTTGATAGCTGCATAGTATTC